>JAZDUA010000816.1:0-125000 GCA_038098605.1 Gryllus longicercus
GCCGCTTGTCGAGGTACTGCTCCGGCATTCGCCAGGTATTGATCGGAGAAACCAAGGAAAACTACCAATCGGAGCCGACGGCACCTTTGTGTCAGAAATCCGCCACCGCTGGGACAGATACATTGAGGTCTGTACATTAGGTGGTATGTAGTAAGAGACTACAGATGCAGCAGGGTTGCCCTTAGCTATATCAGGCGGTGGACGGGACGGGTCGAGGAGGGGCGGCGTATGCTGGGGCCACTGGTGCGCAACTAGACGAGACCCGGTGATGCGGGTGGAGATAGGGCAGGAAAGGATAGAACACAAACAAGATGTGGTTGGGTTCGGGTCGGAGCATGAACAAAAAGGGAGAGACAGAACAGAGGTAGAGAGAAGAAGCGACGAGTAATGCTGAAAGAGGTGGAATAATAGAAAAGGAGAGAGCTAAATGGTAGATTGGCAGGAGGAGAAAGGACTAGCAGTGCGAGCAAGGGGCGAATTGAGACGAACTGGACCGTATGTAATATTTACCGTATGTATTGATGCATTGAGGTGGAAGCGAAACGGTGCCGACGTACGATGGAAAGGGGGTTCTGTCATTATGCTCACGGGATGTGTATTCAGCGGGTGTATCTGGCACAAATGGCCTCGGGATTGAGAAGGAACGGTTTGCAATTGACAGAGAGATGGCGTGAGATGGTGCGTGGTGCGGAAGATAGAATTCAGCGAACAAGGTTGAACTCCGAGGAGGCGGGTGAGTGGAATGATGAGGGGAGAAAAGGGCATGACAAAATAAAAGTGCAGTGATGATTTCGTGTTTCCGTTCACGTCAACTAGTATGAGGTCAAGTCAACTAGTATGGTCATTAGTACTGTAAGTGTAGTTCATAGTTTATTACGGAAAGTCGCTATGTTTTCCCGCGCTGGGTGGCGAGATCTGGCGCCGACCTTCACATCGGCTTGAAGGAGTTTTCCCAAGTAACTTCCACCAGAAGTGCACCGCCTCAGCTGGGACAAGCTCTAAACTCCCGTCGCGTGTGGTACGGTAGTGTATGTAAGTGTGTGTGAAAATAGGGTGTGTAGGTTGTGATAGGACAAGGCAGAAGAAGGAAAGATCACGCACCGTCCTTGGACCGTTTTTAGGGTACTGCTCTGGCAGTCGCCTGTTGTTGATCGGAGAAATGATGGAAAACCACTGATCAGAGCAGCCGCCTACTTCTCCATGAGACAGCGGCTGAATTCGTCCTGTCAGTCTAGGTTCTAACACGGGGACCTTCCGATCAGAGCCACTGCAGTGACATCAGTTGATATACTGAGCTACGTCAGCCGGTATACAGTGAACGAGAGAATACTACAGATGCCCTATGAACAGATGTGAAGGAAATGGTGGGCATAAGGTTTAAAGCGGGCTAATGTGCAATATAATTAGATGGAGCGGAATGGAGCGGTTTCCAAGTTTCTTTGACAAACATCTAAATCACTTGGATAAATGGAACACGTGTGGTATGCGTGTATTTAATTAAGCGGAAGTACATTAGTACTAGTTAGGCGAGGTGCGTTAAGATAAGCCATATCTGGATTTGGTGTAATATGCGGTGAACATTTTCGGTTTGTTATACTCGATGTTTTTTTCTTTGTTCGCCGAAAGCAGGAGATTCGTCGCCAACCTCGAAATTCGCAAATAAAGCGTGAAAATAGTGGGATAAACCGGGATAAAGGAGTAGGAGCGAGTTGAATAGTATTCAAGCACGGGATATAGATGGGGCAGGAGCGGAATTGACTGAATTATTATTTCGTGTTTCCACGCGCGTCTACTGTTATGGTCAATAGTCCTGTGAGTGTAGTGCATGTTTAATCTCAGACTGTGACAACGTTCTTCTCACGCTGGTTGGCGAGATCCGGCGCGGACCTACACGTAGGCATGCGGGGGGGTTCCCAACCCAGGTATCTCCCACCACCACCACAGTTGGAACAAGCTCTAAGCTCCCGACTCTGTGGTAGTGTAGTGCATGTAAGTAAGGAGTGAGTATAGGACAAGGAAGAGGAAGGAAATATCGCGCGCTGACTCTGGCGCGATTGTTGGGATACTGCTCCGGCATTTGCCTGGTACTCATCGGAGAAACCACGGAAAACTATCGACCAAAGCAGCCGGCCACTAGAATTCTCCAGCGGCTGAACTCTATATAACATAGCTATGTAGCTAGTGTCGAAACTCCTGCTGCCGTCGGGATTACATCCCCAGGACCTCCCGATCAGAGCCACAGCCATGACATCGGTTGATGCTCTGAGCCACCTCAGCCGGTCGCAGGAGCTGGAGATAGATGGAGCAGGTGCGGGGTACTGAGCAGGAGATAAATTGGGGAATAGAGACGGCAGGAACGGAGGATAGAGCGGGGCTTAGAGGGAATAGAGCAAGGGAGAGATCTGGGAATAGAGAAGGGGATTGATTGAAGAGGCAGAGAATTTGAGATTGAGAGTAGATTGTTCAAAAGATAGGGGGATTGTGCAGGGATCGTGGGGAGAAGAGATTGGGCAGGAGCAGCTGGAAGTATTGAATTGAACTAATGCCTTATTTTACGTGTCGAGACTTAGGCCATGAGGCCTGCTCTTCCGTCTAACCACACAAATTTCGCTACGCTCCTTTCACCAACTAGCAGAAATGAGGTATTTCTTGGGTGAGAAACAGGCAATTTGAATTTAGTTCAGAGGTGTCATTTAGGCTTGAGGATCTTTTACATGCAAGTAAATCTACTAACATGGGCCAGCCGGCTTTACTTCTCCTCCGAAGGAAGACGTACGAAGGATTTTTTCGCCCTTAAAAACTGCTTCGATCGGGTGTGAACCCGCCAACTTGGGTATAACAGTCCGATGCGCTAACCGTTACACCATCGCCGCGCGCAAGTACGGTGGCGCGTGTCATTCGCGGGTGCAGGGGCCTCGCCGTGTCAGCACTGACCGGAGGCCGGGCCGCTCCGCGCCGCGCCGTGACGCGACGCGAGGCGACGCGAGGTGAGGCGACGCGACAGCGCGCTGGGGCGGTGGCCGCTGTTGTGGCTCCTGTGCCCAGGGGCCGTAACCCTTGATATTCTCTTCGCCAACACACTTTCCATTACTGTTTGACCCGCACACACGGGCGGCGGGGCCAGGGAGAGGAGAGGGCGGGGCCAGGGCGGGGCGTTGGGATCGATAAGATACCTCCCGCCGGAACACGCCTTCCCTCATCAACGAAGCATCTTGTTCACAGGATGTTTACTACGCTCTCTAAACGGCACGCATCATTATACAAATACTTGTTCTTATCCGCTACCTTCAGTTACTTTGAATACCTGAAGAATACTCATTCTTAAGTACTTCCTACATAAATTACTGGCTGTAATTGACGCAGATGGTGTCCAAAACAATATGTAGCTGAAAACAAGACCGAAGAGCTGGACATCCAAGTCATTCAACGTTAGGTAGTACAGAATACTTGTTCTTTTGTGGTTCTTGCCTACAATCCGGACTCTGAAATGACCCTGACATAAGCTACATTTAAAAATATTAATAGCGTCATTACGAGAATTTTTTGAGTTCCATGTTCGCCGCCGAGGACACACAACGGCGTCATAGTAGTGTCATGTTTATATGTCAGTTATGTCGCTCTCTTTGTGAATGGAAATGAGTTCCGAGATTCTAAATATTGAAACATTAAAGAATTATTAAGGAGAGAGTGTACAATGAAATGGTCAATTCATTAATTTTTGTGTGAAAATAAATCGTTCAAACTGTATTTATGTACGCATGTATAAAAACTTAAATCACGAACGGAGACTCCCAATTAATCTTTAATCTTTTAAAATATTCTAACTGACGCAAGCCATGCTTGTCGTTTTTGAACTGCTAAGAAATATAGCTTCTTATACTCGGCGTGTTGTGGTTTATTTTGTGTTGTGTAAACGTATTGTATCGTTCAAACGTTTTATCTCTGTTTTTTTTCTCATTTCATTTCCCATACGGGGCCATTCTCGTGCGGGAATGTATATTCAGGAATGTTCTGGTGCAGCAGTTTCAAGTAGAGGTTATTTCATTTGACATTTGCGGAAAATGTAAATGTTTGGTAAATAATCTACTTTTTCTCAGAAACTATAATGCACATTTCAATAAAATTCTCAGGGTTCGTTCTTTCAATACGTAGTAGTGCAAATTAACAGATATTTATATAGAGATAATATTTCATAGCAAACAAAATCTATATATATAGTGCAAAATGCTAAAGAAAGTAGATCAAAGGAAAAATACGAAACTATATTAAATATGTTATAATCAGAACAAAAATTATAATAAAAGTTATATTTCCAAACGTTCAAAATATTAAAATTTTATAGTTAACCTCTTTCTAGAAACGTCATATCAAATACTCAAAATGTACCATTGTATACATGGTACAATATCCCTTACAAGTAATGTAATATATACTGGATTAAATCTATTACACGAGGTGCAAATAAAAAATTACAAGTTTTGTAATGAGAGATAAATTAATAACAATGTTCAGTGAAAATGCACCCACCAGTTCCCGTTTACAACGTGTCAATATTTTTACATGAGAAGAGGCGCACCTAGGATTTTTCTCAGAGGGGAAGGGGGGCGAAATAGCGGTAAAGCGACTTAAAGTTTTCGTGTAAGGAATTTTCGTTTTCTGCTCAATATAAAATTTATTTTAATTTGTTGACATATAGACTCTATATATTTGTAATATTAACAATTGACACATTGAATGGCTATCGTTTGTACAGAAAATTAGTAAAAGCTAGATTTTTGAATATGTATCACTGACTACTGGGAAGGGGGAATGAAGCCTCATGAGCATTGGCTCCCCCTGGGGTATGTCAGTGCTTGATACCAGTGCTCCAGAAGGGCAGCGATCCCGCGCTGTAACGCGTTTGTCACGTGCCTCCTGCATGTCCAAAGCATGTGAGCGCTGCGTTGCAAAGCGCAGTTCGCACGATCCCCTTCATTTGTTTACCCCGACTTGGTGGCCAGCACGGAATGTAACGTCATGGGACTAGCCTCTTCTATTGCTTGGCGTTACGACCGGACACTCAGCGTCACCACGTGATTCCCAAACGTTAAACACATAAGAAGATTAGTATTTCGACTAATTAGCACTAAGTAAAAACTATTTTGTGAATTTAGAGTATAAGAAGATAAATGCTTCAAATGTCGGCAGTAGGTATCTTTAAGTACGGAAAGTGATTTTTTTCAAACAATATAGCAGACCAATACAAACCGTCAGAAAAAATGTTGGAAGAAAATAATTGTATCTAAGTTTGATAAATAAGTTTTTATCGGAATGGAACAATATGCGATCATCATGTCACATTCAGGAATTAGAAATTACGCAGAATTTCATTTCAGAGGAATATTACACGTAACATAGAAGTCTTTAGAGGAGCGTTTGGTTCCCAGCCGTACTCAGTTGTAAAACGAAGACATGATCGTGTCCACAGAATTTCAGGTTATGGCGGATACATGTGGGTGCCACGTTTGATCGAGACGTGAGTGATCTCAAGCAAAACCGGTTCTCTATTATGCTATTACTATGAGGACGTACATTTGTTGGTGAACCAAAAGCATTAATCTTCTTGTAATAATTACTTGGAGAATGGTATTAGCGGAATCCAGATACATTCCCTGGAGAATTTAGAGACAAGTCAGAAATCTCACAGCAAGTATTTCCTAAATTCGTCTTTTACCATTTACGTGGTGTATTGAATGTTGAGACAGATAGGGAACATTTTAAAGATAACTGAGCATGTGAACGCCTTCCGCATGGCAGTAGAGGATTTCTGATAGTTCATTGAACGGATTATAAAATAACAGATTATCCTGAAAAACTTAAGCAGTCTCAAAACTTCTCAGCCCACGCAATATCAGAGGTCGCGCACATGACCCCTTGTCTCCCACATACCATTTTTGGGAATGAAGTCTTACAATATTGATTCTGCTATTCTTAAGCTCAGATAAGGATGATATAATAAATCATGTCTACATTTGTGAGAGGGAAGCAATATCAAGAATTTAGTCATGCTTCTCTCTCACATTCCCTTTTTCTCTTTCCTAATCTCCCGCAACAGAAACACACCAGAGTAATTATCGTTGATAAGCACGGTTCAATGATCATCGAAGTCGATGAAGTTAAGATGCCAATTATATTGTTACGATCAATACATCGGGAACAGATAACACCTTCGATTCTTCAAAATAAAATGCATGTTCGTGTAAGAAAAAAATACCTACTCCGACATGCACAGCTTAATATTTTAAAAGACGTTGAATATTCACGTCGTTTTAAACATTTTAACGCGTGCTACATTACCCATTACATATAAATAAGCTTTCAGATACCTAATTCACACTCGGCAAAATAAACTCGTCCTTTGAAAAATATCCGTATTAATGTGGTTCTCTTAACAGAAACTTAAATAAAACTCTTGCAAAATTGTTAAATTAAATAAAACTCTTTCCCATTTTAACAAAATTACTTCATCAGCTTTGTTCAATATTCTGTAAATTTAAAATTGAATTAATCCAACGTAAAAATGGCAGGTACTACATTATGCAAAACGGGTGGTATATACAAATATGACAAAAGTTTACATCTGAATTTACAAAGGAGTGCCGTCCTATTATATTCTCACAAGGTGTTTCTCTAAAATTATCTTTATTTGTAATGGGAACTAAACGCATTTGAAATCACATGTACACAAAATACTATCTGCCAACAATATGTCTACTAAATGTAGAGGCAATGCATCCTCCGTATTATTTGTCCACAGAAATCTTAGTAGATTTTTAAATTCAGAGGTCCCTATTCTGTTCTAAGGCACATGCAAGAATTTTAAGGTTTATTATTAATCATAGTATAAAATTAACTACTATAGTATCAACAGCAAGAGCAATAGCAACAATAAGCCCCCAGGTCTCTCATGACTAGCGAGTTAGGTTTCCGTACCCCCGGTTAGATTACCGGATGGGGCCACAATTAAACTGCCGCTCTTCATTGGCTGTCCCAATTCATATGTAAGCATCTCGCAGGTAGAGAGTGCCAAAAGATGATGTAGAGCAGGCAACGCCTGTTGTTTTGCAGGTATTCTAATATCAAGAGCAGGACGTCTGCCCACGAGAGGGGTGAATGTGCAAGTACATGCGGTTGCCCGCTTTGCGGGGAGGGGAGCAGCCTGCCATTGCACAGTGGGGTCGACGCGGCGCGTAGATTCAATGCATAGGCATCTAATGCCTCCCTTTTATTACATTACCTTACGAATCCCTCTAAAATCAGCAAATGATCTTGGCTGTCCGTGTGACGTCTGTACTCCCGACGTTTCAACCTTTTGGTCTTCCTTAGGGTTGGTCTTGCATGGACTCTGGCTTCGGAAGCCTACGACTCCTCTAAAATCTGTTTTGTGACAAAAATGTGCTTACTTACACAATGAGCAAGCACACAAAGATTGGCATAAAAATAAAATGTGGGAAATTCGAACAAGGGTAATGTTTGGCAACACACGTATATACGACTATTTTCCTCCCATTATGCATTCGAGAGTAACCAATGAGCGAAGCTCTCAGACGATATGCAACGTGCAATCATGAGATTATTATGGTGATTATCATGAGATTATTATGGCATGGCAATCATGAGATTATTATGGCAAGAGCAGAAAGTATTCATGATTTTTAAAGTGTAAGATTTTTTAGCTTTGATAGAATGTTGTCATTCAATTAAACTTTGTTAATAAAAATGGTTTATTACTGTAGTCAAACAAAAACGATTCAATATTACAATTTTGGGTTTCGCACCTTACGAAGTTTGTGATTACATCGTAGCAAAGCGAATTACATTATCAGCCCTACACGCAATTATAATACTCGGTGCCTACGTCAAATATGTATGTCTAATTCCTTTTAAGTTCAAATTTCATATTGTAATCTATCGCCAACAAACCTTTCCACTACAATACAAAAGCAATATTACTTGAACTGTATGTTAAAGTCCGTCATGTTCTCGCCGATTGCTCTTTCAATTTACAAAATCATACATTCATTGCTACATATACACATTCATACGTATACACATAATAGTAGTAACGAAAGTTCAAAACAATCAAATCAGAATAGTCTACACTATGTTTGCACAGACCGGGTAAACAATAGAAAAAAATCAGTTAATCAGTGCCTGTAGTAAGTTTGCAGAACAAATCTCAACATCCTTATCTCTGTCATTACACCGTACTCGTATTACTCTGAAATCTACCCAAAACGTATGGCTTCCAGGAATTGGATCAATGGTGGAGGTGCAAGCAGGATAATGTGGCCGGAAACCTCAAAACAAAAATATTTTGGGATTTTAGGATCCATACAGACCATCGTTTGAATCATTACATGGGTAGTGGATGTGCCCATTCCAGCATATTAAAGAGTCGATAGGGGAATAAAACAGAAATAGGCTACTTTTATCTCCAGATACGGCTGGCAGGTCATTGGAAACAGAGGGTGCGGTTGTCCTAGTTATACCTGGGGCTATTGCCAAAGAGATCTGACAAAACAAGTTCGCACATTATGGCTTGCTATGGACTAGCAAATTAAAGACTTGTTGGACAACGATCTCATCCTGTGTATTGTGACATCGCATAATTTATTTTACACAACTAATTGCAATATTTAGAGGTCGTCATTCTAAGGCGTTTGTCGGAGCTTTTTAACTGCACCCCACTCTACACGCGCCTTGCGACTGCGCACGCGACTAGTCAACTAAGCCGACTCGCAACTCGGTATCTGACGTGCCTCGGCAGACACACGATCTGCCCGGCAGTGGTAGAGAACCACTCAACCGTGCCCGAACACATCGGAATACCACCTCGTGCATACAGCACTCCGCGCCAGCCGAGGCGGACAAAGTTTTTGCAGACTAGCTGCGAGGAAACCAAATTTGTAACCCGACACGACGCTCGGCGACGCGGCCTTATAAAAGGCCGAATCACGTGACCTCGCACGTCATCTCCCTTCCGCGCGCTGCTCTGAATCGTGGTCTAACCGCCGCTATCTTTGCGCATTGCACCTTTGGAGCCTGCCACCTCCCTTCTAGAAGTCCCTGGTCTGGTATGGCACCCCGTATTCGGGTGGCCATTTTTAGTTACCCTCATGCCTCTACCTTGCAAGCTCTCTCTAGGCATATGACGCTAGTACCTCTGGGATTCTTAGGTCCTTGGACAGAACCCGAATCCAGAAAAATAGTAATCTCAGCTGTTAGGTTGAGGAATATATCTTTAATAGCAATAATAATAGCAATAATAAAAATAATAATAATAATAATAATAATAATAATAATAATAATAATAATAATAATAATAACAATAATAATAGTGAAAAGAGCGTGCTGACCAATTTTCAAAAGTATACGAATTAATGCAGGTATTGATCTTGTTCAATTATCTGAGGACAGGTACATCGTAGAATCGAAATTATTATTGCATTTGGGTCGCACTATTGCCCGTTCAGTGATGAAAGGCCTGGTTCTGTAATGGTATTGCGTGTTCTGATATCCCATCACCTCACATTTGATCCCGTCACTTAATGGCTTTCGTTACTTAATAACGTTTGGAACTTCGAAATTACGTTCTTGTTCCACGCACAAATAGAAAGGGGTAGATGACTAACACAATTCGTAACTAATCCGCCTCGCCTGGGCCCGTCAACACCTACATTGGATTGTTGATGACTGGAAACACGTTGCCTGGTCTGACGAGTCTCGTTCCACATTGTGTCGAGCGGATAGACGTGTACGAGTATGGCGACAAACTCATGAATTCATGTACCCTGGATGTGAACAGGGGACTGCTCAAGCTGGAGGAGGCAGTGTGATTGGGGCGAGTACACTTGGAGTGATATGGGACCCCTGAAATGTCTAGATACGACTCTAACAGGTGACACGTACGTATGCGTCATGTCTGATCCCCTGCACATGTTCCTTATTCATGTTCATTGTGCTTCCCGACGGACTTGGGCAATTCCAACAGGAGAATGCAATATCCCACACGTCCAGAATTGCTACTGAGTGGCTACAGGAACATTTTTCTGAATTTAAACACTTCCTCTGGCCTCCAAAATCACCAGTCATGCACATTATTGAGCATTTCTGTCATGCCAAGCAACATGCTGTTCAGAAGATATTTCCACCCCCCTCGTACACTTATACGTTTATGGACTGCCCTGAAGGATTCAATTACCTCCAACCCTACTTCAGACATTAGTCGAGTCCATGCCACGTAGTGTTGCGGCACTTCTGCGTGCTCGCGGAGGCCCTAGTTGATATTAGGCAGGTGTATCAGTTTTTTTGGCTCTTCAGTGTATAATAATGGTTATCAAATGCAATCATATGTAGGAATGGTTCAATTAATAATATTACACTGTGTTGTCGTTTGCGAAAGGAGGGTGAGTCATGTTTCGCGAGTTCAAGCAAATGATAGTGTGTTTCTGGACGAATACAAATTGTAATATAGAAATTCCGTGGAGGCAGTTAAGGGTGAATGACTTTTAATGGCTACTTGGCAGGTAGAAGCAAAGAAGACAGAATACTGGACGATAGCTGTCAAGAAAAGTGGGAGACTTATTGAGTTCAAAAACAGGAACTGTGGTTCCATGTTTACAGATTGAGGGGAGGTGTCCTGTATCAAGAGTGAAATTGCAGATTGGGGTTAAGTAGGAAAGGGAACTTCGGGTCAATTTTTTATGATGTTGGAGATTAGGTCATGGCCTGGCGATTTCATAATTGAATGTTATGAAATCATCTACTTTACATCAGCTTGTGATATGAATATGATTAGGTGGGGTATTGTAGGAATTTGTTGCATGTCCTTGAAAGTTCAAGGTCAGTAGATCTTCAGTAAAAATGAGTAATATTATTTACGTGTAAGAGCAAAAATTTCTAATAAAAATGTGGTATATGGTAATCCTCATGATTAATATTCTACAGCTAAAATGTCTGACAAAAGTGTCTCTTAACTAAAACGTATGCCAGATAAACATCTACAAGCTAAAGCATGTAATAGCTAGAAAGTTGGGGTATGAAATAAGACCTGAAATAACACTGACTGAATTGGCAAACATGAATCCATTGAGAACATCGTTTCCTTAAGGTCGTGTGGAGGGTTGTCTTTTCCACTTTGCTCAATTAATTTGGAAAATGGTAGCAAACAAAGACCTAAAAGAAGAGATTTGTAACTATATAAGAGGCAAAAAGAATATACAGAGGACTCTTTTACTGTAAAGTGTTATATCTTGTAAATTATATAATGTCTCTCATCAGAAATAGCTACTGAATCGCAAAATCCTGAGAAAGTTGTAATCTTTAAGTACAAGATAGTTTATGGTTGGCCGACAGTTGACCGCTGAAAAGGGAATTATTTATTCGTGTCTTTTGGAAACAAGTGTGTGTTCCACGGGAAATGAAAACTATTGGAGACGACCGTTGGAACAGGACAACAATTCGACGGAAATTACATTAATTTTCAGATAATGGTCGATTTGCACCATGGTTTCAGATATCTTAAAGAATTCTTCAGGATTTCTTCTCTTGGTGCTTCACGTTTAATTTACTTACGGAAAAGGTTTTTGTGAATATTGGACACAAAAACGGTCAGCGTTATCAAGCAACGGAGAAGCAAACCACGATTGATTATTTTACAACATATTTTAGTATTCTCACTCACAAATTTTCATGGATATACATGCCTTAAATTTGTGTTAATGATTTGAAAGAGCCATTCCGTATCTTTGCAGGGGTTACGGTTCCATTTAAATCCATTGCATTACCGCAATTATATACAGGTATGCCATTTCAAGTGAAGGAGGCACACAACAGTATTCCTCAATATATTAGTAATAAATAATTCTTTTAGCATTCTCGTAGAAACCCGTAGAAAGGTTTTTGTTTGTTATTTTTGGATATCAACGTAGCCTGCATATCATCGCCACGTTTTGCGCATTTCCAAGACCCGAAACGCTGGTGTTGACTGCAAATTCCATTAGCGTTATTTGTGCACCGCTAGTGCAATTCGGACTGTCGGTTGGCAGGCTATGGTTCTGACGGCCTATAATGGGCCTGTCATTCTCAGAGCTTCGACTCACTAAATATAACCTATGGAACGTTATAAAAGAAGAGACATCTTCAAGAAACTGCGGTTGAGAAACGCAGCGTTTCTCAGCAAAATGACATCAGTACAAACAGCAGTACCCTAAAAAACGGGACATGCGCAATCTTTCCTAATTCTTCATTGTCCTATTCTCACCCTTTACTTACACGCTCTTACACTAACATGCACTACATTACCACACATGCCGGGAGACCTTTCGGGAGCTTAGAGCTTTTCTCGACCGAGGCAGTGACGTGCTGGTGGGAGATAGCTATTTGGGGAAAACTTCGCTAGTCTATTATACATCGGCGGCGGATATCATCATCTGGCGAGGGAAGTTCACCGTCACGTCACGAGGAAAAAACATACACTACACGTATGGGACTAACGACCTCATACGTTGCTGCGCTCGGAATCACTTACCAATCAATCAAAAACAAAAGAATCAACCAGTCGAATATTTTTGTTAAACCGGCTGACGCGATATGCTAGCCGGGTTTTCATTCTCATATTCGAAGGGAATGGTGTCGGGTTTCTACAAGTGAGTATTCACGTCGGCGCCCGACAGAACCTTCTAATCTACGCTACGTGGGTTAGCCGCCTCGAATGGGCTCCTGGAACATTTGCATCGTCTTGATATGTGGAAGACGTCGCGAGTATTTGCAGACGGCGGAACCTCGCCGCCAGGCTGCGCTCTCCGAGAGTGGCCTTCGCCCAGTTGGCTCCGCGCATGCGAATGAAGACCTGCGCAGAATTAGGGAAATGGAAATCGCGCGGAGCGAGCCATCAGCCCATCTTCAGTGACTGTCTGAGCGAGGTTGATATTACCAGCATGGGGTTGCAAACCGGCTGTAGGGTTTCAACCCTCCCACCGGAAACGGTGACACATACCGTTTTATTAATTTTGAATTGAAACGAAAATCATACATAATCCTACCTGCATACATCATTAATAACGATAAAGTAAAAATGTATAAAGATGTTATCATGATGTTAATAAAAGATATCAATAAAGATAAATAATATTATTATAGAGAGTAAAGCACTCATGAAAAATCTTGGTGTCATCAATGATCCTATGTGTGTTTTTGAGAGAACAGATATGCCAGAATACGAAACTATGACATTAGGTGTATACGTACGCCATAGATTTTTTTCGTTCAGTAAGAGTAAGAAATCTCTGTGACGTACGTGACAGAAGTACAACCTGCGACCGTTTCCATGAGTTACGGTTTTATCATAGCTCTTTAGAATTCTTATTTAAAATGTAGGTACGTGGTTAGCTGGCAACGGAAAATATTCACTCAGAAGCAATTAATGGAAACTATTGCCTTCGGAAACCAGCAACAGATTTTATTTGATGGTACTATTAACAAAACAAACAAAAATACCCACACCCAACATAATACCCCTTGGAAGGCAATTCTATTCTACCTTCACAACTTCCTGTGCCTACAGCTCTCACCCAGAAGTGGTGAAACCAAGGGGGGGGCGGCATGGGGGCCATGCCCCCCCCAAAAAGACCTAGTTTTCGTTTGTTGCCATAATTTATTTGGCAAAATTTATTTAAATATTTATTAACTATGTAATTATTTAAAAAGTAATATTGCATAACACATATGCCTGTCTGTACTTGGCGCGACAGCCCGAGAATATGCCAAGCCCTACCAGCAGCGTCTCGGCCGCCCGGCCATGAGTTTAAGGGGTAGGTGCGGTTAGCACGGAGACATCCCTACGCCGTATTCTGGTCTTCTCCACCTGAGAAATGAGTTTTCTCTTCGTCACATAGCAACAAGTATCATGTACACTACAAAAATAATATACAATGTAATAAAAATATTTATTATTTTTCAAATATCTATGATGTCCCCTTCCCCCACCCCCCCAAAAAAAGATCGGCTGTATCCGCCCCTATCACACAGGTTGAGACGTATTGCCACAAGTATAGTGGTACTTTACCCGTCTCCTAGTCCATCGCGCCGATGGCGCTCGGGAGCCATATCGGGACGGCACAATTCCCGGAAGAATCAGGTCAACCGCGCGTCGACCGCATGCCGCGGACCAGGGAAGCCGCTGCTCGCTACCAGCAGTGCGTCTGACCACAGATTATTATAGGCAAGGCGAAAAGTATTACGCTGTGTTATTTGTGCTTTGTATAAAATTAAAAAAAAAATTAAAAATAAAATAAAAATGTCGGGACGACCTGGATGGCCGAGGTGACTAAAAGCGTGTTCCGACTCAGCACTTCGGTCCGAAGGGTCGCGGGTTCGAGTTCTGCCTCGGGCATGGTTGTTTGTTCCTTGCCTCTCTTGTACGTATTGTCGCCGAGGGTTTCGCGTTCTGCTGACCCCAAATGAGAGGAGGCCACAAGTGTGCTGGTGTCTAAATGTATGGTCGAATGGGCCTCCCATCGGGACGTAAAGCGCCTTGGTCACTCTCCACCAATGGTATTGTTGCCTCTGACCACGCCCCCGGCTGGAATTTCTCCTCTTATTCTTTCCCCTCATCAATCTCCTCATCCTCCTTCCCATATTCCTGATTGTTTTCTCTTCTCTCCATCTCTTCATATTCTCCTTTCTTTTCTCGTCTCTTTTTCTCCACGTTCTCGTTTTTTTTCATTCTCCTCAACATTCTCGCCCCGCTCCTCTTCATTTATCTCATCCCACTCGTCGTCCTCCTCCTCACACATCTCTTTCTTTCCCCATCCTCTGCCTTCTGCTCGGCCACCTGCTGCGACGATGTCGCCGGTGGCGCTCGCTCGCGCAACCTTGTGGAGGCGCCGTGAGGGGGAGGGTTACGCGATTTCCAAGCCGCGTGCGTCCGGCGCGCGCGTTCGGCATTGGGCGGCCGCGGTCGCGACCGCCAGCCAGCCAGCCAGCGGCCGAGCGCGCGCGCGCGCGTCCGAGCCGAGCCGACGTGAGGCGACGCGAGCGTTTTTGCGCGTCGGATCCAAATGCGCAATTCGCACGCGCGCCTCCACCGTCGCCACCGCCGCCGTCACCGCCACCTCCGCCGCCTCCGCCGCAACAAATGAATAGCGTTGTTGATTCACGAGCGCGACCGCAGCGCGCGGCCGCGATGAGTCCTCCTTTTTGCAAGTCGCCTCTGCAGCCGCCCGCGTCGCTGCGGTCGCCACGGCCTCCGCCTGCCGTCTGGCCCTGGTGTCCGCTTGGGAGTATACAGGATGTCCCGGAAAGGGCGCCTTCTCACTCTATCACTAGTTTGCGTGATGGAAATGATGATGAGAAAGAGTCGTGCAAATTGCTGCTAGTGAAGGGTTTTGGATTCTACCAATTAGCAATTTTGCAAGAATGACGTCAGTGTCTGGCGCCTGAGGCCAAATGAAGTGGGCGCACCCTGAGATAGACCGGAAGGTGACATTTGCGCGAAGTGGTGTCAGGCACAAAGGTACCTGACTGACCTCTCGTGTTGATTTCACCTATCCTTGTGGTCGCATATCTGCCGAAGTAGCGTGGATATCCCAAGTTGGAGTGTGTAAAGGTCATCGCAAAGAATGTGCATCTGGTACGCATACGTGTAGCTGGATTACCCTCTAACCGTCTAATAACCATCTAATAATCTCAATTTCCGATTTCACATTCTCTCTCAATCGAGCACATTGGTCTCATGATAAGGCACTATTTCCTGCATAACATATTCCCTGCTTCATTGTTCTCGGGAGTTTATTCTGTGGCGTTGCAACAATATAATTTTAAACTCTAGTATAAGACCGTGGTGGCTGGTGCCCCAAAAACTGGAGGTTGCAGCTCCATCGAAACACGGAAATTTAATTTCCAAAATTCGGTAAACTAATATGTAATACAATGCAAGCAAATTGATGTAAATTAATTAAGACCAACTTTAATAAAAGTCTTTACTGAAACATTACTTACATAAGTTTATGTGTAGTACCCGAGTCAAATACCTACCGTGACCATGCTTTTGACTTTGATTTCCATTGGGCACTCACGTTTTTGTATTAGTTGTGTGTTGAGAGAATTGTCGGTAATAGAATACATACAAAACAAAAAACTTAGTTTCGAAAATATAGTGATCGCACTCCAGTATTTTGCAACCGGCACTGTTGTTTGGTTACATTTTACACAGATAAAATTATTTTATTTCGAAAAGTTCACTACCCTGGAGTATATTGTAATAACAAAAGATCTCCCACACACACTCGTATTCACAATAACGCTCTCAGACTGTAACTCAGCTGTAACTACAGCTGGAAATATGCACCCAATGTGAGAAACAGAAAGGCACTCCGCAACTTTACACAAAGGACTCATCAAATATACATTTTAAATCCACTTACCTCATACCGAATGAAAAAAATTCCAATCGTCATAAATAATACATTCAAACCGTCAATAGTTGACTGAACTTGTGTACTTTTAATAACTCGCGAAGTTCATAAAATTATGTAACAGCTAGTCTCGGACCAAGACAGAAAAATTGTATTCTCTGGAGACGCCGCGCCGCAGTCGGTGACCAGACCCCTCACCCATGGAAGAAGACTCGCCGCACCGAAGGTCCTATGTTGAAGCACATATCCAAAGAGTAAATGGAATATATGCAGGAAACGCAGTAAGAGAGCCAAGAGCGTGACATGGTGCAAGCCCTGGGCAATCACCAGGTACCGGGGAGGGCGCTCGTTGGGAGCTCATTGGTTTCAAAATGATTTCATATACATCGATATTGCTGCAGTATCTTTGATATTGAATGTCATTGAAGGGAAAATGTATATTCTTATCATCAGATCTTTTCGATTATCTGGGGGTTGTGCAACCGTGCGGCATAAGCACGAATCGCCCGCATGAGCACGAAGGCTGGCATTTGGTCTCAGTAATTTCGTCCTCATTTAAAACGTAATCTGTGTGACGAAGCTCTTCCCTTTCGAGGAGAACCGAATAGAATAAGCGTACATGTCTAGTACAAACTAATTACTTTTCATTTAAGAATTTTGGCGGCTACTTGTTTTTTATATATCATCATTAAATACAAGACAAAAATTCATAGCGGTAGAATGTTTATTATAATTTATTTCAGATCACAAATCATGATCTCGTGACCATTAGCAAATAAATTCACAATGAATATATTTTGTATTCATCAAGCTATGGGAACAATAAAACTTAAATGTAGGCCAAAGAGATTAATTCGTTTTATTAGCGGCCGCATTTACATTAAAGATACACTAAGGTTACTATTTCATAAATCCTGTACTTCATAAAAGAATTGTTACCGAATATTTTCCTTCCCTCAGTCGTATAATATGTTTTTACACATTTTAAATTTCTAATTTTCTTTATCAGAGAGTATTGTAGTACAGAAGCACGAATGTTTGATGGTGAACTCGCATATGTGGATGATATGTCAAAAAACTCCTTCAACTCATGCAACAAACGTGAAATTGGGAGTTTAATTCTAATTAGTATAAGAATATGGACGGTGAAATGAAGAAAACAAGCATGGAGAGTTTGTTTTATTCTTTGCCTATATCCATCCGCGGAGGTCCTTAATAAGGGTACCCTACTTCGGGAATCTGGTACGGTGCACCGGTAGCACCTGCCTAGCTACGTCCTTATGCTAATAATGCCGGGCAAGAAAACAAACGAGTGAATTTGTAATTTATTATTACATGTTTTGTTGTTCTATACTAGAAACCAATTAATTATTAAGTTTCATATTTTTTGTAATCAATGTGATCTTGACTGTAACTATCAATCGACGGTTCATTTTGGCTATAGACCCTCAATCGCCTCCTTGATCGTCATTGACCCCTTCAAAATTTCATCGACATGCATACCAGGCGAATGTCGGAGCAGTACCCTAACAAACGGGTCACTGACCGCGCGCGATCTTACCTTCCTTTTCCTTGTACTATCCTCGCCCCTTACACACACACTAACATGCACTTCACAGCCAGTAGGGAGCATACAGCTTTTCCCGGCAAGGGCGGTGCCGGTGGGAAATATTACGGAACTAATTACCGTAGTAGTTGACATGTCGGAATCACTAACAATCAACCAACCCCAACCCCAACCCCAACCCCAACCCCAACCCCAACCCCAACCCCAACCCCAACCCCAACCCCAACCCCAACCCCAACCCCAACCCCAACCCCAACCCCAACCCCAACCCCAACCCCAACCCCAACCCCAACCCCAACCCCAACCCCAACCCCAACCCCAACCCCAACCCCAACCCCAACCCCAACCCCAACCCCAACCCCAACCCCAACCCCAACCCCAACCCCAACCCCAACCCCAACCCCAACCCCAACCCCAACCCCAACCCCAACCCCAACCCCAACCCCAACCCCAACCCCAACCCCAACCCCAACCCCAACCCCAACCCCAACCCCAACCCCAACCCCAACCCCAACCCCAACCCCAACCCCAACCCCAACCCCAACCCCAACCCCAACCCCAACCCCAACCCCAACCCCAACCCCAACCCCAACCCCAACCCCAACCCCAACCCCAACCCCAACCCCAACCCCAACCCCAACCCCAACCCCAACCCCAACCCCAACCCCAACCCCAACCCCAACCCCAACCCCAACCCCAACCCCAACCCCAACCCCAACCCCAACCCCAACCCCAACCCCAACCCCAACCCCAACCCCAACCCCAACCCCAACCCCAACCCCAACCCCAACCCCAACCCCAACCCCAACCCCAACCCCAACCCCAACCCCAACCCCAACCCCAACCCCAACCCCAACCCCAACCCCAACCCCAACCCCAACCCCAACCCCAACCCCAACCCCAACCCCAACCCCAACCCCAACCCCAACCCCAACCCCAACCCCAACCCCAACCCCAACCCCAACCCCAACCCCAACCCCAACCCCAACCCCAACCCCAACCCCAACCCCAACCCCAACCCCAACCCCAACCCCAACCCCAACCCCAACCCCAACCCCAACCCCAACCCACCAACCAATCATCGACATCCAGGTACCAATAAAATCTATTCATCAAAATTATATCTTTAAATAGAGTTAATTTTTTTTAAATATTGGCTTTCGCAATTAATACAAACAGTTCTGGGTTTCGACCGATGGTACATGTACTAAATTATTCCAACAGAAGCTTCATTAGTTATAAATAAAAGTATATCAGGCACTATTAGTAATGTATTATTGAATACCAACTTTCAATGATCATTGAATTGAATTGAACATTTCAACAATTAATGATATGCCTCACCAACTTTCTATGAACTTAATTGTTTATCATGAAACGTATCACATGTATATAATTCGTAATAATTACTTAATACAATATCCAAAAAATTAATTGCTACTCTAACTTTTTCAAATTTCTCCAAACTCGTCCAAACTGCCCCAAATTCATCATACCCGTGAATTTAAAGTATTTTGTTAAAGCACAATAATTACAAGTATTAAAAATTCGAGGTGCCGCAGTCGAATATAATTGAAACTACGCCATTACTTCATACAAACGATCGATACTAACAAGCTGTAACTTTTAGTAGAATATGAATCATTTTCCCAAAAAATGTCTCCGTATCCGAAAACCGATTTTTTTTAAGTATATATTTCTCGTGACGTATGTTTTTTTTATTAAGATGAATTGCGAGCCCTCAGTGCTATGAAATGTTAAGACGTCCCTGACGTCCGGGACGAAACTCAATTACCTTGATGGCTCAAATAATTTCAACCAGTAAAAGCGATTAAAAAATTGAAACGAGATTGGATTTGCTTAAATAATTGCTTTGTGTGCCAAAGAGATTGCCAGGTTTCGAAATGTAGCGCTCCTCCAACTGCAGAAGAATTGATGCTTAGTGACAAATATCGAATGTTGTCCACTGGAACTTCGAGATCGAGAATTTAATCAGACGAAAGCTCAAAATAAAGGGAAAAGCTCTATCTATCTTTAGACTGTCAAGTACAACAATGCTCGTCTTTGCAGTGAAATATTTCCGAGAAGCTTTTCGTAAACAACTGGATTTACGTAGGATATATTGAAAGCCTGGAGTATAAAATTAAAATTCTTGATTTAATGAGATACTTTATAATTTTTAGCATTTTTTACGTTTCTTATCAGAACCTTCGTCCTCATCTTCATGGCCGTAGTTGTCATCATTTGTTTTCTCCTCCTTTTTGTTTATATAAGTTTTAAATTTCCTTACATGTTTTAAGAAGATTAACAATATAAGATTACAAAATGAAGGACCATCATATCTCGTTTCTATTGGCTATCTTTAAATAAGAAATAAAGAGACGATAACATCCTATTCATAGCTTGTCTCTAAGACATCAACGTTTTATGACATCAAAACTTACAAGAGGTCCACATGACACAGTAACAGAATCATTTAATTTTCATGTAAATAGGCCAATAAAAAGTTTGAGGAATTGACAATTTACTGAACATCAAATCGTAGATTTAGCAATGTCTTAGAGGCAGAAAAAGAAAGAAGAAATAAAAAAGCACACTTTCTTGAAACTACTTGGAGTAAAATATTGATTTGCTACACACTTCAATTCAATGCAAAAATAACAGCACAATTACAAATATAACATTTCATTCACGTTCATTTTGCATCTCTGCAGTTCACTTGCGATTACGTAATTACCTTAACCCTATTAATATCCTTGCCAATACACGTATCAATTTTTTGATTTTCTAGCACTGTACGGTTTTTCTTCAGCGTTATTTACAAGAAATATAACTTTACTTTAAATGCCCTCGAAATGTTCTTTGAAAGTAACACAATTAACTTCTATTTTTGAAGAAATAAATGAAATTCTGGAAAAATTTGTATTTCAAATTACAATTGACCGAGAGGTTGTAATGAATAATACATTCTTAATATTCCCTTACATTCCAATTTGTCGAGTGTTAATCTCCTGATTATTAAATAATAAAAAGGCTTCGAATTAGAATTGCTGTTAATCCTTAGAGCTTCGGAAACCCTTTAATTCGGCCTCGACCTACTAAAGGTCTAAGTAGGCGGCCCACAACATTTTTCTTTCTGCGAATCCAAGCAGCAATTAGACGTACTACGCCGAAGATCCCCCGGCCGCAGTTCCAATTGAGAGCACGCTGGCCCCAGGAATGCGTCTCGTTGCCACCGCCACCACCGCCGCCGCCATCACCGCCGTCGCTGCCGCCCCTACTGGGGCAGTTCTCTTTCACTAGTCACCCAATTTCGCAAGGCGACACGCAGCCACCGCCGTCGCCGCCTTCCCGTTCGTTCGTCCGTCCGCCCGTCCGTCCAGCGTTCCATCACGCCGCTGCTTCCGTGCAGCCACGACGATCCCGTGACCCGTCACCATGACCTTCACCACCGCCGCCGCCGCCGCATACGCCCCCACAGCCGCCGATGCCACCACACCCGTCGCAGACATCAGCGTCGCCACCATTGATTGCTACCGTCGCCCTTGCGGTCTCTTGCACCCCCACCCCCAACTCCACCCGAGACCCTCTTCCTTGTCCTCCAGAAGCGTGCCTTTGCGTTCTATTCCTATTAATGTTAGGCCTCGGCAGAGACAGCATTGCCGCGTTTTACTGCCTCGACGTCAATCTAAAATCAATTCTGTATTTTAGTAATACTTTCGACATTTTTCTGTCCGATACCTATTCTGTCTGGTCACTTTTAATGATGTGATATTTTGATAGTGGTCATCGCAAATGCGTGGCAGAAACGCTCAGCAGGTTAAACGCTCTCTCCCCATCATTTCTTAATTACGAGTTGGTGGCAACAAGGGTAGATGAGAGGAGAAGCTCTTCTTAATACGTGCCGCAAGGAAACCATTGTCGGGTTTTTAGATATTTTCTCACCGTCAAACATGTCAAACATGAAGAAAGATGCAATATATATATATATATATATATATATATATATATATATATATATATATATATATATATATTGCATCTTTCAACTGACCATGATTCAATTCGGGCGAGGTCCGTTGCTCAAGACACTTGATAAATCATGATCACATTGTAAACGAACTACTTAATCTTAAAATTGGACCTTAAAAATTTAAATAAAAGAATATAGAACAATACTTAATGATCGTGTCCCAAAGTCGCACGAAGTTCCAATTCCTCCACTAGTCATCACCTCTCCTGCCACCACCATCGACTGGACTGTGTCACTTCCGCTTCCTCTTCTCCTTCCACTTCAACATCCTTCACCGTGTCTCTGCCGCCGCAATTACAACGGAACCGCTGCAGTGTCCATTGCCCGTCGCCAGTCGTCGGCATTTCCACACCCTTCCGTCTACGCTGTTTTTACCACGCCCGTCTTTAGCGTCTCAGTCTCTCTCAGAGGTCTCTTCACTCCCGTTCTGATCACTAATCCTCCACACTTCGTTCGTTAAGTCTTAATCCAGCGTCATGCCGCACGAACGTTCTTCCTAGATCATAGTCGCGAGACCACGCGAGATTCTGTAACAGGTTTGCCAAGTGTAAGAACGCATACGCGGCGTTCACGGTCAAAAGAGATTCTTGGCAAGTTTACAAATGGAAGCATTGAATGCTTCCGCCATGAATGCTTCACCCGCCATGCACAGCCATGAATGCTTCACCCGCCATGCACAGCCATGAATGCTTCACCCGCCGCCGGTCGAACTGGTGAACCGAAATAGCAAATAATCGCAAAGTCACGACATTTGAACACATGCGTTATATTTTTTTCGCGTATAGGCCAACTCGCGCCACGCGTGCATCCTGCTTCAGCAGCTGTACGTGCCTTTCTGGGGTGATCAGCATTTTAGCTAAATCCCGATTTTTATCCTCCAAGATTGTTAACCCTGGGGGTCCATGCATTATATATAAAAAATAAAATCATAAAATAGCTAGTGGTGACATAATAACGTATTCTTTTCTCGTGATAACGGTAAAGATTACGTAATAATATAATATTACAATCTCCACTGTACGAACACTTCCGTATCACAACAAAAACTCCTAACCTAACTCAAAAGCAAAGAAATTAGATTTTTTTTAATTTGTTGAAAATTAGAAGTTTAAATGAAAATGGATTTTTTCTTTAACTATTTTAAATCCAGCTTCATTTTTACGAAGAGTTTAAACAAAAAATACATATTCATCCTGAGATACAAACTGAAAGTTCTAATGCTACGATGAATTCTTAATGTTTAGGTGGATGTGACAAATTATGACTCATAATTACGGGAAAAAATAATATTGAAAAAGTGTACATGATTAATAATATACATGATAAATGATTTAATGATCTACTAATCATGAGAAATATATTGTATTAATAAAGTTATCTTGATCTCAAATACAGTGTTAGGGTGCGTGAGAAAAGGTCGAACTTCTGCAATTTTCGAAATTTCAGTGTATTTAATGAAAATTGGACACACGCCAATGGCAGCTATTAACCGATTTTCGCTTCATTCGAGCAAAAACAAATAAAGAAAAAATTCTGAAAATTATTTTGAAAACCATATTTACGTATTTATAATAGACCCAATTTCGCTCAAATGTACGCGAAAACGACTCATATTTCCATAAAATTGTACATTGTCTTTTTTAAAGATGTAATTTTGGAGAAGGATTTCATTATACAATGTACTCTCTCTTTCTCTACTAATGTAGTTGTAGGAGGGCGTCGAAACGTTTTTTCAAAACGAAAGCAATTTTCAAAGATTCAAAGTTTTGAAAATGAAATGAAACATACACAATTTTCATGATCGTGTTTTGCACAACTAGATCAAACCGACATTCATTCAACAAATATTCAAAATTCTTCACCCAACATTAAATGATCCGTTTCAAATTAGAGAGATCTTGAATTAGTATCAATGAAAATCTTGTGCGTCGCTTATACACTAGTTTGATTCACAGACAGACGGTACAACAGACGTTTTGAGAAAACCCCGTTTGTCGGTATCAAGTGCCCCAAAACGAGGATTCTGTCTACTACGAAAAACTAATACATACAGAGCGAGAGAAAATTACACATTTTTATTATTTTATTATAAAAAAACCACAAAACGTGTTTTTCCGTCGAAAAATGTTTTCTTGCTGCATTACATATGTTTTTCTTACTAAGCAGTCGATGCGATTATATTCAACATCATTTATAAAATATTTCATTAGAATCACTAAATGAATTAAAAATGTTTGCGGTTATGATAGAGGTGTCTAATGTTTCGTTAGATACCCAGAAACTCGGGGAAAATAAAAAAATAAACTGTTTCGATTTGAGAGAAAATGCAAATATTTAATTGTGTTATTCCGCCTATTATCATGTTGCGTGTAGGGACTGAATTCTCAGTGTGACACTAGCAATGACACAGCTAACGTCATCCTGGAGCTAAAACGAGGTTGCCCGCTACTAAATAATTGATATCCACTCGATGTGAGAGATTTAGACAAAATTATTTAGTCAAAAACAGAAAAAAACTGGATGTGGCGTATGGGGGAGAAGATAATCTGCGCACGTTTTCTTGAGTGATGCGTTAGGGAACAGCAACTTTCTTGATATTCTTGATAAGTAAAGAACTATGTTGTACTTTATATATAGAAGAAGTTAGGGTAATATGAAATACCGATTTTATTTGTAAGTATTACTTTGTGATGAAAACGTGTAGAGTACGGAATATGAAACGAACGGAACCTTCAACCATTTTCAATTAAATATTTGTTTTGTAAATTTGAAAACAAACTCTTTTAATATCAATAATTTTATTTTGTTTTTAAAGTTGCATTGAAATGGTAATATGGCATAGAGATTTCGAAATGACAAAAATGAAATACAATTCATAAAAAACTATGTAATGATAATCTGAAATGAAATACAAATTTCATAGGTTTTTAAATGTTTACTTGCAAAAAAGACACAAGCAAGCTTCCACCTCTGCTCCTGAACAAAGTGGGCCCATACAGAACAGGAATAACATTTCACTGACACCTCTCTCGGTCTATTTTCAGAAAACTTCCATTACAGATGGTACATTCTGCATCATCATTGGTATAAAACATGCTATGAACTCCAAATCAGATGTAACATTGGAATGGATAGACCTTGAATCCCAATGAAACCCATTGTCATTTTGAAACCAATGGCGTCTAACCTACACGTGAAGAAAGTCAAGCTACAAAATGAACCCAAAGCAATTAAAGGGAACTCTTGCGGTGTACTTTGCGCTTAGTTTATAATTATTAAACAGGAAACAAACTAATAGTATTAGCGTTTGAACACTTACTTACGTAAATTTTTGGAAACCGCAAAACGAATCTTCAGGAGCAGGGTGATGCACATGGAAGCAAGTGACACTGACAACAGAGGATATCATCGAGCATTCTGAAGAAAATAGTTTACCTCTGTTCCATTTGTCTGCAGCTCTGGACAAAGGAAAAAGCTCGGCGTTCCATATTACCCGATTGTTCCATAATAACCGAACATCGTTTACTTTACTATGTAATTGCAGTATTCGTGAATAATACTATTCTTTAAATATTTAATTTATTTAATTATTGTATAAGTGTATTTTGTATGTAGTTCTTGTGTAGAGTGTGTGATACTTTTCGGACAAAGAATTGTGTGAGGTTTTGTTCAGTAGCATTTTTGCTTGCATAAACACTTGTATAAAGATAATATTACAAAAGGAATTAGATCATTGGAAACAAAAACCCAGCTTTTCTCTTATTTATTTATAGATATATGAAAACAAATTTTGACTTTTGGAGAAACTTCAAAATACGATAAAAATCTCACTCACAAAGAGTTTTAACCAGTGATATTACATTGGAAGCGATAACATTAATAGATACGCTGATGGATAAAAATGTCGCGATTTCGTTGGCTGTAAGGAAATAAAATAAATATAATTTTTATCCTCGTAAATGGGAACGCAAATGCCGCCTCTCAAGGCAATACATGATACACTACTTCGCACAGTTTGTTGAATGAATGTGATTGATAGGATGTCCCTGCAACATATTCGAATATGTACTGCGATTTCTAAATTATTTGCAGGTTCGTACAATTACCACTTTTATTCCCTTTATGGTTCTCAAATTCATTCACAGGTTATCAAAAATGAATAAATTGCTTAATTAACAGTTTTCCATCAGCAATGTAAATCTAGGAGCAGTGATTCATTTAAATTTTTTCGCTCTTTCTTTCCTGTCGTCAAGATTTGCAGTGTCTGCAACTCGTGCTGTCGGTCGAATTCGCAATAATGTGCACACGCATTTCCTAATTCTTCATGATGCTGAAGTGTGAAGGAAGAAAACAAATGAGGAACCCTTTTTATTGAAATATAACCCATATAATTGGTTTTCCTAAAAATCCAACCCTGGATAAAAGAGGATCTAATAATGTTTCAAACTCGTAGACACATTCTAATAAGTTTCACTAAATATAAAGCATTCAATATATGGATATAACGCATAAAGCGATAACATTATTTTAAATGAACCACACCATAACTACAACAGAAAATATGATTTCGTTATTCATCGCTCCTGCTTAGAACTATGTAAAATTATAGTATAATGTGTTTTTAAGTACATTAATGTATAAAGACACATGGTGAAAATAAGCCGACTAAGTTTCTAGTTAATGCAACATCACAAATTGAGTTTGCTAAGTTTATAATTAAGTTATTTGGTTTTAAATTGCAACATTTTATTTTCTTCAAAGTTTGTTTTCTGCACTCTCATATTTTTTATTAGGCCATTGCGGTGTGCAAAGCGACAGCAAAATTTCCGCCTAGGGCACGCTTTCTTGCATCATCAGCTACTTTCTAATTCTGATGCAGAGCGTCAATTTTACGGTAATAACTGCAACAACCATCAAATTGTACAAACAACTGACTCTGGCGCAATAAGTTCATTGACGGTTCTAATAATATAGGTTTAGCGCCCAGTTTGGAAGTCACCACTAGCACTGACCACCACACTAACCGCTTGCCATGAAGAGTGACTTATTCCTGATCTTACAAGTGAGATTTCATTTGTTCAAATCTATTTACAATAAACCCTGTTTACAGAAATTTATTTGTTATTTTGAATTATTTTTAATGAAGTTAAGAATTTATTTATCGCCTATAACTGCACTAGAAATTTTATTCTGAAAAAAAAAACCAATTCCGAAAAGTTATCTGTGACATGACAGTGGCTGTTTATCCCCTTATATAACCATTACTATTATTACTAAAGTCAGTTTATTTGCGTTTTTTTCAACGTTCGTTGGAAAATTTAATATTTAGTCCTTGCGGGTCATTGCGAGTATATTACCAGTTGTCACTTATGTACAGTCAGAATGGGATCAAGAATATATAAACACGAGCATCAGAGGGTCGTGTGTTTTGGATACATTTTAATACTACGAAGCTCACAGACAAAACCGTTTAACAGTATAATAAACACAATTATACTTTATATTTTTGACCATCAATGACTTTTTATAAAAAACTGGCTTTATTGTGCATACACAACGTTTCGCATGTTATTTATACACATATTCATATGTATACAAATAATAAATACTTGATATCTTTATGTCAAAAGATGTTAAATTAAGCACATTTTTTCATAAAAATAATAGAACTTCATAAACAATTTTAAAAGGATAAATCCAAACACAAAAAGGGGGGAAATTACCATTGCAAGTCCATACATTCTCGCTTTAAGGAGAAAGAACCAAGTAAACATGATCGCGTATTAACTGCGTTCCTAAGGAGCAAACAAACATTACGTCTCATGTGAACTCTTCGTGAAGAAACAAATCGAAAACATTGTGGAATGAATGGAATGTCTAAGATTTATGACCTCTTAGTTAGAAAGATGGTGGAGTATCGATAACCTCTGTGCCTTATGTAACGTGGCGAGTAGTGGTTATCATGTTTTAAAATTGTCTAACTTCTAAAGGAAATGTCTTAAGAGAAGGAACAGAATCCCATGGAGCTACACGAGAATAAAAGTCAATAAAGAAACTGGCAAGATATGATTTCGAAACGTGATTTACAACAGTCATTGTATCAGTTCAGAGTTACCACATCAAACATGACTTTCGATTGTGCGACGAAGTACACATTCAAATGAAGTTTCACTCTCAGATAAGGAATGTAATGTACCAAACATACCTAATTTCAAATCACAGACGGTCATTAATCAATTTGAGATAGGGAACATGAAGAGCCACAAATTGGTGCAATTCAACAAGATCGCAGGAACGCAACCAGAATTGTGTACGTTTTCTAGTTCTTCAAATTGACGTTTTCCATGATTTCGCGGCAGTAAGCCGATTCCTTCTCGAAGGGCACCATGAAGGATAAAAGTCAAAACGTGGAGCTTTGTTCCTTGCAAATAGTTTTATTACATGGAAGCTAATATTCCTTAGCTTTGTTCGCCAAAAACGCATGTTTCCAACCACATTCATAAATATACTTGTATAGGAGATAGGATAGAGAATCCAGAATTTAAGAAACTGGGCACAGAATACACTTCTTCTCATAGTACGTTAAACACTTCTTAACTGTTTCTTGAGGTTAAATAAATACATAAATGAAAATGCAAGCGGAAATGTATGCTTGGGCAGAAAAGCTTAAATGATACAGATAAGGAAGATTCACTGTGCACAGAAGCGTTTTGCAACATTTAACAACCAGAGACGAACTAAATGTGTAATTTAAAATCTCGCGACACAAGCTTACACTTTGTGCCAAAAAACCTCGGTACCTATGATTTCAAGAAATATTATTAAGTTTTATAAATGTAGTTGATACGAATGGTAAAGTGTATGTCATAACGTGCTATAATGTCAGTAAAATATGGCAATAAATGTTCACAGACAGTAAAACGAATCTGTATTATGGTAAATGAAACGGGCCTCTTCCAGATGTATTGGAAGAAAATGAAAATGATCCCTAGTTCACATTTTCATTCAAGACATCTACGGTCTATTCAAAGGCACACCAGTGGAATTACTACGCGCCATATCTCGCACCCCACACCTCGTACCCCACACACTTACGCCCCCAATGACCTCCAAAAAGTGCCGCCGGTTGCCATCACGCCGTGGACGAATATTTCACCTCTCGGGATATAACATGCACTACATTTTCGGCAGTCATGACCATAGTAGCTGACGCGTCTGGAACCTTCAAATAATCAATTAACGCACGGCATCTCCATTTAAAATGAATTCTTCTCGCAATGTGAGGCAATTCGTCCGTGAGGAACGAAGCCCAACGCAGCCATCACAGCTCAGGTGTCGGGTCCGCGCAGCGCGCGTTGCCATGTGCGCCTCGCACCTGAAGTGGCACAACGGCGGGAGGGCGGGCAGGTGGCAGGTGGCCGGCGGCGGCCTGCGCTGCGGCGGTGGCTGGCGGCGGACAGAGCGTGGATGCCCGATTCCAGCTGGGAGAGACGCCGCTTCGCATTAAACAATTCAAATCGATTCGTAGGTTCCAATATCGAGGATAATAGTTTCTGATTCATAGCCGTTTCTATAAAATTTAAGAGTGTTCTGATCATCAAAAACGAAAAAGGATATTTATTCAAATAATGATATAAATTCATTATTTTCCATTTGTATTGTACAGGCTGAATTTAACCTAGAGCCAGCTTACTTCCCTCTTATACACACTTGAATACAGTACACCACAACACGATTCGGGAGCTTAGAGCTTGTCCCGGTCGGGGCGGTGCCCCGCTGGGGTAGATATCTAGAGGGGGAAATCCTTCGCAAGCCGACGAGTAGGTCAGCGCCGGATCTCACCATCCAGTGAGCGAGGAACACCGCCACAATTCAGAGAAAATAAGTCACTACACTAACGGGGCTAATGACTGTAGCACTTGATGTTCTCGAAAACGGTCAATGAATTTGCTCGTATAGTTTAATTCGAAACGACTAAACATGCTTCTTACTGGAGCTTGTAGTTGTCAGCATCTGGGTTAATGACACCCATCTCGATCAGGTTTCTTCCTCTGGTTCTTCTTGATGCAATACTGATGGTGAGATGACCCCGTATTTTACTTCTGGATTGTAAAGGTTTCAATATACACACGTTTATTAGGCTGCTTTTTCGCTGTGGCGGGAGGAGTTGTTCCGGGGGATATTATAACCTTAGAAATACTATAAAATCAAACAACCAACATACACGACCGAAACTTTTCAGTTTTCAATTTGTTGCCGTCCAGACTCGTTTGTACCTGATATAAAAATCCAATTATGTAGAGTAAAAGAGATAGGGTGGCGATTGTGTAGCCCAATGAAACGAGGACATATTATAATCCTCCTGGTAGTAAAACAATTTTTATTGTTTTTAACGACCAATAACAATTTATAAGTGAGTAACCATTCAAAATCACGGGGGAGGAGCAACGGATTCCTTGCCAGCCTTGGAGAAGAATTGGGAACTTTCACCAAGTTTACGAATTTTCCCGGTGATACCAACATCGTTCGTGCCAAGGTAAGTGCCATGGGGAGTCGGACAGGGCAACCCGGTCTCCCGTAATCATCTGAGTTCTCCGTTGGGTTCCGCTTTCGACATGGTAATGTCCCTTTCCCAAGGGAAACTGAGATGGGATTCGTCCCTACAGTGCGGTGTGTAGTACATATATCACCCTCAGCCGCCCAATCTCAAAGCTGGTAGAGCCTCTAGTAGAGAGGGGTGCGAGGTAGCCAGGTTTCAAAAACGTGTCGGGCAGAAGAGTTTATAAAGACGTGTGCCTACGCGTTCTGGTGTTAATTCAGTTTGATACTAAATTTTCCAACGACCATTTATTTTATACGATGGTTAAACATTTTTGCAATTTCTCGTATGCTGTCTGTTTCTTGATCGCAAGTCAATTATTATTCAATCGAACATTTTCAAACATTTATCAATCATACTTTAACAAAGGTTCGGCCCTTTTATTCCGCCTTCAGAGCTACAAAAACTTATCGATGTTATTTATATAGAGATGTATGCAAGGATACCATTAACAGATCATAGCAAACAATAAAAGTAATAGGTACAGTTGTAAACACACTTACCTGTAAGGTTAAGTACTTAAAAAAACTTTATATTATATATTCTACATGGAAAAGCACAGGGATATATAGTTTTCTGTTTTTTGTATTTTATAACCTGGTTTCCAACAGTAAATATGATTTTTATTGTTTTCTAAAGTCTATAAATGGTCACTCACCTCTATAAAAATATTATGATTGTAGCCTTAATGAAGGAAAAATAAAAAGGACCGAAACGTCGATAATGTAAAGTAATTGTTCATTTATGACTTCACTCAAGAACATTAAATTCGTGTGCTTTAAAATTTAATTTGACAGTGTTCGTGTTTATCAATTCACCGAATAAGGGTACGAGAAGAAAGAAAGACCCTATGCCCACTGCGTATTTATTGACCAAATCTTAAGAAAGAGGAAATACAAGGGCATAGAGATCATCTCAGGCGAGAGTCTGGTCGACGAAGGTAGTGAAAACAGCGTTACTTTGGCTCCAACACATCAAATAACAATGATACTATCCGTTAATATTTCATATATTCACTTATAGCATTGTGATTGTGGGATTTTTCACTCAGAAACAAAACGGGTAAAAGAAAAAACATCGATAACAAAACATTGACGTTAAAAAAGTGTTAATACATCGATGTTCAAAACATTGATATCGCTGTCGCATCCCTACTACGTACCCACACTCTCCCGTCTTAAAAGAAATTCCCGCTATGCCTATTTCGACATTACACTCTTATCTCAAAAACAAAAATATACCTATTCCAAAGTCAGTTGACAGAAGATAAGACCCCAGAGGTGGCTCAGGGCATCAACTAATGCCATTGTAGTATCTGACCGGGAGGTCCTAAGTTCGAGTCACGACGGTGGTAGTATTTTCAACACTATCTAGATAGAAATCGAATTCAATCAAATTCTGAAGGAGATTTCTAGTGGCCGACTGCTCTGATCGGTAGTTTTCTGTGGATTTTCCGATCAACACAGTGCCGAAGCAGTACCCTAACAAACGGGTCAAGGACTACATGCGATCATTCCGAGCCCGTTCCGAGCCCGAGTCTCGCCACGTAAAATAAGGCAAATTCAATTCAATTCAATCATTCGTTCCTCTTCCTTGTTGTATCCTTACCCGTTACTTACACTTATATTTACATGATCTACACTACCACACTTGTCGGGTGCTTAGAGCTTGTCCAGCCTGAAGTGGCGTCCCGCTAGTGGGAGATACCTCCAGAGGAAAAACATGCTCTACACTAACGGGACTACTAACCTTAGTAGTTGACGCGCCTGGAATCATCAATCAACCCACAGATAAGATATCAAACATGTATATTACCAACGTGCTTGTTGCATTCTTGGTAAGCTTATTTAAATGATTGTAATTCTCCTGTCTGCCGCAAAGAAAAGGGAAATCGATAGGATATTGTGCTGATTTTGTGGCATATATTTTGAGTTGTTTAAGTTTGGTCCGGCCTGGCAATTGTGGTACAGAACTCACTTCATACATTTCTCTTCCACTAGTCGAGACAAGTAATCCGTAACCAGGTTTGGGTTGACGTGAAATTCCGCTGAGAACTGACGTTCGTCCAGCCAGAACGCGCGTTGGGGGCGGCCGGGCCGGCGCCTCGCCGCCTCCGCACAAGGCTCGCCGTGTGAAGCCGCCCCCGAATGACAACGCGCGCCGCGGGAGGCGCCCGCAGCCGGCGTCGACCCGCTTTCGGCCTCCCTCGCGGCCCCCGCGGCTCCGCCCGCGCAACGAGGCACGCCACACGCGACACGCGACACGCGTGGGCGCGCGCGCACCCCCCCCCCCATGCGTCACCCGCAACCCTCGATCGCTACCCCTCCCTTTGCCAATCGTCGTACTAACTCAATCATTCATGATTCATACTTTTAGATTACACTTTCCTCCTAAAAACACCGCGCTTCTTGGTACGCGTGTTGTTGATCCAATCCCGCCAACAGTGATCCTAACTCGATGGTCCGTGATCCAGTCTCGGTGGGCTGTGATAGTTCCGGCGATCTGTGATCTAGACTCGGCGATCCGCGATGTAGACTGGGCGATCGTGATCCAGACTCGGTGATCTCTGACGCGGACTCGGGGATCTCTGAACCAAAGACAGTGATCCGCGATCGAGATTCGGAGATCCGTAATCCAGACTAAACCGTCTGTGAATAAGACTTTGTCATCGTCGATCCAGACTAAGTGCTCCGTCATCTAGAGTCGGGCCGTGATCATGTCTCGGTGGTTAGTGGTAGTTCTGGCGATCAGTAAACTTGATACGGAAATCCGCGAAGCAGATATGTGACCCAGACTCGACGATCCGTGACCGAGGCTAGGTGATTTGTGATCCCGACTAAGCTATCTGTGATCCAGACTCGGCCATATGGATCCAGATTAGGCCATCTGCGATCCACACTCGGTGGTTCGCGATCCAGAAGGCTATCCACAATTCATCCAGATTGGGTGATCCGCGATTCACTCTCGATGTCCGTGATCCAGTCTTGCTGATCCAGTCTTGCTGAAACACTGGTGGCATAAAAAGTCACGATTTGTGAGCCACGCTCAGTTATATTAATATCTCGATACATGACCAATCCTCCCAATTCGTGATGAAACTCACGGCTCATGTTACAAATCTGACTCACCATACGCGTCTAATGACACAAACACTGCGATAAGAAATTGAAACTCTCAAAATATAACCTGCTGCGAACAAAGCATGACCGTGATATAAACGAGAATGATAACCGAACCAAATGTTATCATTTAACATAAACAAGTAATTTAGATTATACACAGAAGAGTAAAAAAATGGTATACCTGCCTAATATAGTGTAGGGCTCCCGTGAGCACGCAGAAGTGTCGCAACACTACGTGGCATGGATCGACTAATGTCTGAAGTAGTGCTGGAGGTAACTGACACCATGAATCCTTCAAGGCTGTACGTAATCTTGTAAGAGTGCGAGAGGGTGCAGATCCCTTCTGAAAAGCACGTTGCAAGGCATCACAGATATGCTCAATAATGTTCATATCTGGATACTTAGGTGTTTAAATTCAGAAAAATGTTCCAGGAGCCACTCTCTAGCAATTCTGGACATGTGGGCTGTCGCATTGTCCTGTTGAAATTGCCCTAGTCCGTCGGGAAGCACAATGGGCATGAATGGGTGCAGGTGATCAGACAGGATGTTTAGGTATACGTGTCACCTATCAGAGTAGCATCTAGACGTATCGGGGGTCCCATATCTCTGCAACTACTCACGCCCCATTCAATCACAGAGCCTACACCAGCTTGAACAGTCCCCTGTTGACATGCAGGGTCTATGGATTCACGAGGTTGTTGCCATACTCGTACACGTCCATCCGCTCCAAGCAATGTGAAACGAGACTCGTCAGACCAGGCAACGTGTTTCCAGTCATCAAAGGCCTAATGTCGGTATTGACGGGTCGAGGTGTTGTCCAGATCTCTTTATTCCATTATGAATGGCTGTGGCAGTTCCTTTGGTTCTTCAGTGTACATTGTATGTAAATATTAAAGACTTAGTAACTTACAGATGAAATTATATTTGTTTAAATCATCTTGCGAAACTGAGTCAGAAAATCGCCGTGATAACTACCATGTTTTTGTTTCTTACTTTTGCCGCATGTGTTTTCTTTTTAGGAACTAGACTTCAACTTAAACGTTTGAGTTGAACAATTGCAAATGGGTGGGGGTCGGTCTACTAGTTAGATGAACATCAAATTGGCAATAGTTCTCAGGTACAGTGAGGTTCATCACGGGGTTAAAAATTGGTTGATTTGTGAATATACCCTCACTGATGGAAAGAAGACAAGCTGGACGTTTCTTTTCGTCTAAGAATTCCCGAAATCCTCTAATTACTGTTGTGTCAGAAGTCTGAATCTGTGGCGTGATTGATTTCTTCCTTAGCAAAACTTGCTGCAGTTAACTGCAATCATCAGACTATCAAGAAATAACAAATGCATGATGAAATAGCATATTCAGTACTTAAAAGTTTATTTCCTATTCGCTTGCATAGCTTCCATAAAATAATGTAGGATCAAAAGGACTCCCACTTGGACTCCCACACGTATTTCCATTTTCTCCTTGAAAACAAATCCCCTTGAACTGTAATATTTCTTTGAGAGCTTCATTATAATGCATATCACCAGGTTTTCTCTCTACAAACATTTTAAGTTGTGGTTTTATTTTTTATTTTATTTTTTGTGCCAGTATAAATATTAATATCACAAGCCTGCAACTAAGACAACTACTGCAGTACATCGCATTTTATGAGCAGAACCAACTTTCTTCATACGATCTTCACACATTCTCTTCTCCGCTTTGACTTTTGGTCACATCACTCTTAGCACTTGTGAAATGAAACTAATGACTAATTATTTCTACATACTGCCGAAATGTTTCTAAAGTTAGAAGCACCCCACTGAGTACTCAAGAATATAGAGTTTAAGATTCTCGGCATGCCTTCTTAGTTCTCGGGCCTTGACCTCTAATATTTCGAAAGCTTCAGCCGATTTAATGTTTTCGTATAAAGGATTTTTCGTTTGTACTCATTATCTATTTTTGTTTGTTACTTTGTACGTATTATATACACTGTATGCAACTGAGATTATTCACTGAGATATGTTACTATAGAAAATTAAAAACTACATTTGTAAATTCTGTCGTCATTCTATTCTTTAAAAATAGTTCAATTAGTCAAGAAATTTCAATTTAAATATTTCACTTATAGCAATTAATTTTATATATTTTACTTATATCAGTATTTAATTACATTTTCACTTAACTCGTTGAACTATTTCATTACTTATACTAGACCTTGCCATTTATTAATTTAATTTCTTTTTATTCTCTTTTTAAAATTTGAAATTACAAAAATGAAGCCGAAAACAGCTTCAGGATGCATTTAATATTTATAAAAGAACAAACCCGAGATTCCATTTTCTATAACCTTGATCATCATAACCCTACTCTTCTTATATAAGTTATTATTTGCTATGTTATTATCTTCAAATGATCAATTTTTGAAAAAAGTGAATAGTTTGGAAAGTTGCAATTTTAGGTGTATTTTTGCAAAAGTAAAATTTTGGGACAGTGACAGCATTTTTCTTTATTTTACAACCTTATAAGAGAGAAATACCTGTTAAATCTCAAAAGCAAGACTTTGTTATAATATAATATGACATAAAAGAATATCCCTTAATGAGTTTTTGAGCTCCATATTTTTCTTAAAATGTATGAACCCAACCCCAACTCAGTAAATTGTTATTTGCAATTATTATTTCCCCAGTTTTGCAAAACACCTTTTTTTAAGAGTAATTTCCACGGACTATTTCTTCAAATACTCTTTTTCTCCAGTCGACACATTGCTGCTTTCGCTTTGTAATTCGTTCCTACTCCCCCTTAACAACTTTTGTCCCTTTGTCAAGTCAACTCATTACTTTAACGACAAGCACTCTCTACGTCACCGCCCTGCAGAAGCATATACTTCTGGCTGAAGGAACGTTTATGAGTGGTGTAACAGCGACATTATGATAACGTTAACCTGTTTCACCACGAAAAAATTAACTTCCTCCGTTTTTGTTGCATGTGCAAGAAAACAAAGTAAGTTGAACGACACCATAAAGAAACTTCTTTGGCCTCTTTCATCACAATAGAGAACGTTAGTCCAGAAATGGCAACCAGCAACGACGTTCAACAATAACAAAGGAAAGCTTGTTATTTTCTAAAATTATCATAAAGGTCAAGAAAAACAATGAAGCTCGGAATCTTACTTCTCCACCGTATCTCAGAATTAAGATTAAATATAATTACTACTAAAAAATGAAAAGTAAGAATCTCAAGAATATTTAACGGAATGTGGTTTTGATAAAAAACAAATATAGATATATTATTTAAAGCTCATACTTATTTCACTTTTTATTCAGCATGCCCTAGGAATCATTCATTTACTCACAATACTTAGGCTCGGGAAAAATGCAGATGGTCTCGACTAATCAAAGAAAAGACGGGGAAAACCATCTTTATCCTTTGCTTAGTTTAAGAACTTCAGCAGAATGTGGCAACTCTGTATGATTAAAGCTTTTTGGGTGGTTATGCTGATGCCTTTTTCATAATTCTATATTTTTATTTCAAGATGCATATCGATCATAACTTGGGTGAGGTAACTATTGTCACTATTTCAACTTTACCCAGTTGCCACACATGTTGCATTTCCGTACCAAAATTGTAATATTTGGATATATTTTCTGTTTTCTGTAACTTTTTTGAGTTGTTTCTTAAGTTCTTTCTTGAGTTTTGTGTTGTAACTTACGTCAATAGTATATTTTTTCGACTTTAGCGATAACTACTATATCTGGGAGATCATTACCTACAGTTTTGTTGATGACATTGGACCTTTCTATTATTATTATTATTATTATTATTATTATTATTATTATTATTATTATTATTATTATTATTATTGTTAATATCAGTGTTGAGAATATTGATTGATTATCTAGAGTTTCTGGGCGCATCGACGGCTATGGTGAGTCCCGTTAGTGTAGTGCAAAGTATATTTCGGGAGGTGGCGATGTTCCCCTTCGCCACAACACGTGCTCTGTCATCGGCTTGCCAGTGTTTCTCCCTCACACCTAAACTGGCCTCCAGATGTGTGGTAGTGCAATTCAAGTATGTATATGTGTGTGTGTGTGAGAGAGAGAGAGAGAGAGAGTGTATGCGCGCGCGCGCGGTGTGTAACGAAAGAAGAGGGAGCAAGGAACAGGAAGGACAGATTATGCTAGGTCCATGGCCTAGTAGGCCATAATTCAGGAACTGCTCTAGCGTATCCTTGCATCGATCAGAAAAACAACGGAAAACTACTGATTAGAGAAGCCAGACAGCAGAATTCTCTTCCAGACTGGCTGACTTCGACCTAGCATTCTAACTAGCTGTCCAAAATCATCCACCGTTGAGACACGAACCCGAGAAACTCCCAAACGCTGCTGTGGCAACAATTAGTTCTCTGAGACATCTCAGCCGGTCTGACTCGTAGTTAACACACCTCAGACTCCTAGTACAATTGTGGACTACAAAAAATTAACATGTTATTGACAATTTTAATTTGCAATCCAAATCACCAGGAATTCAATAAAAGTAAAAAGAAAAATATTATAGGTACTTAGATTTGATGTATGGTTCCAAGTACTATACACGTGCTTTTCTTGAAAGCCTCTGCATTTACGTAATTGCAAGTTGCCACTAATTTAAGGCACGCTGTATTGCATAGATTATAGATACATCTGTTATATTCCTTGACAGAGGCACGTCTTACTGGAAATGTGCAGCTTGAAAATCGATATCTGAGAATGTAACTAAGCGACAATGCCCGTCTGCCTCATGGAAAGACGAGGGCTTCAGAAAGAAAGTAATAAAACTTCGAAGTATTGGAGACAGAGTAGCAGCTACTTCTTCAGTGCTCCAAAGCGCTGCAGTGGTGTACAGAATTCGTTTTCGTCTTCTTCCATTGAAGAGACTTTCTTACTTCTACGTGATCTCGTGTAGTGATTTAACAAGTAAAACATCTATTATGTGTCGTACGTAATGTACATGGCATTAACGCAAAGAGAAATGTGAAATATATACACATATATTAATTACAGTTTGTATAAAAATATATGTTACATTACATTTCATGGTCAGTCCTGTTATCTTCAAATAGGGACTACATACATGTAATACCTATTAATTTTGCTCAGAAATGAACTTTTATAGTTTAAATGAGGGAATTCAACATTTGAAGAATTTGAAAGTTCGAAATTATTTAAAAAATATTTCTCTGATTATTCTCCATGTTGATTGTATCGCCTAATCTTATAATGGGGTGTCATGGATTTTATTAGCATTTATTGTAAACCATCTTACTTATTTTCTTCAAAGAACAATAAAACTGTGACATACGGTGTAAAATTATAATACGTGCACGTTTTCTTGATCTTCAGAATCTCCTCTCTACCCCTTTACTATCCATTGTTGGTTAAGGTTCGCATTTGAAAACTAAACATTTATGCTCCCAAGTTACAGGAAAATTATTTGCATCAGTACACGAAGTGCAGTTAAATTTTTTTGTGTTGCAAACAGAATAGCATTCCACACTTCGGCACTACTATGAAAAGGTGAGCTTCAAAAAAACGTACGCACAATGAAACAATATTTATGACCAGACGCAAAACAAGAGGTGAGTTCGGTATTCACTCAAATGATAGGGGAAACTGGGCGAAAATTCTGATTTAGATGGGGGGTCATTAATCCAGAAGCTGAAGTACAATACTTGTTACAGGCACATTTAGTCTGTTTAAAGTTATACAATACAAAAATTCACTAATGCATTATACATCACTGTTTAAAAAAATATTATTTTTCTTCCTCATGGTGAGTATAGTTTCTAATTGTGTAGGAACAGATATCGAGCAAAATAACTTTAATTAGCACTTACATATGTTCATAGATTGTAAATGTTTAATGTCATTTGGCAATGTGTTGTAAATTAACGTACATGTATATGGATTTCTTGTAGTGAGCTGTTGATACTGACACCTCCACACTGTGACTCCTATGACGTGTTGTAGTCATAAATGATAATTGAAGATTATTAGGTGTCATCAGAATCAATCCTGGTTGTGGGTGGTCTACTTGTCTGTAATAAAAAGGAAAAATTAATGAAATATTGTTTTTATGGTCAGGTGATGCTAAAAACGTTATCATTTTTACTTGTTTTTATCACAGCCGTAAAGAAAAGAGCCCAAGATTACAAAACGTGAAAGATCTTATAAGCAATGAGTATGTACCATTTTATTGGTTTAGTTGCATATAAATGACAATTTTTGTAATGTAATGTTTCTTAGCAACCATTTTATCCGAAAAGAAAATAGCTTCCTACAAAAACGACTAAATTCTATGGTGTTTACGAATTTTTGCAAATTTCTATCGGTATAGGAGCTACAACAGTACATGATTTCTCGCAATATTTGTAACGGATCCGCAGTATTATACTTTTACATGAACCCGCGAAAGTGTAATGAAGCCGATTTTTTTCCGCGCCAAGACCAGGCCTATCGACATAACTCGTTGTGCGACTCACCGTAACCACTCGCTCTGCGGTCGCTCTGATGCTTTAGCTCGAGTCGACGCTTAAAATCTAATTGTTCTCCCATTTTTTCCAACACGCAATTTCCAAAGTTTCAGAGCGTTCCAGAGATTCTGATATTTAAGCTTATTATATCAGTTGAAAAAATTGTGGAGCTGTTTTTGAGACTTTTTTAAGAAATTCCATAAATTGCAAGCACAAATTACGCAAAAACTCGTTAAAAAAATTCATGACCTTTTTAAGAGTTGATTTCTTAAAACAGATTCTCTTTAAGACAATTTCTGTCTTCAATTTTGTAGTTTTGAAATGTTAACTTTTTGCGATTTTCGAAAATATAGAGATTGCCGGATATGAAATTAGCAAACCTCTTGATTGTCCTTTGATAAATACGAGAAAAAAATTTAAAGAAACAAATTTGGAACAGTTTTAAAAAATTGATTGCTTAAAAGTTGCCTATATTTCACGCCAAACTACGTAAACATTGCTCATATTTCCGGAAAATTTTACGTGACAACATTTCAACATCTGTCTTTAAAATACCGATTTTATTAAGGAAAGAATATATATCTTCTATATTGATACAAACATTGTATACAAAGGCGTCATTCTTTTAAGTACTCTTTACGCTCTCCGAGAACAATGTTTAATCTAAAAATTCACATGTAATGGGTACTATATCACAGTATCACTGTTCTTTACATAGGAAGCATATCATGACTTTTATGTAATGCAAGACGAGAATAGCAAATATTCAATGGTGGGCGGCCTCTTAGCTTGCCTTAGGAAGTGACGCACTGTAAATGGGACTCAGCTGGTACAAGCAGTATGAGAATAGGCAGAATAACACAATAAAATATTTGCATTATTCAGTCAAAACCGAAACTATTGCTTGAATCGAAACTAGTTCCTGGATATCTAAAGAAATCAGACGCTTCTCACATGGACGGAGGATATATTTCTTTCAGTTTCTGCACGCATTAGAAATTAAGAATATAGATAGCCAAGCAAATTAATCTGTTTCATGGGAAAAAGGGTAACATCAAAAGGAAACCTAACAGGCAGAAATGAACTAAAAACCAAATTATCCCCAGATCTGTATTTACAATGCCACATACAATCGTAAGCGGGTAGGATGTGTGTGATATCTTTTTAGTCAAACGTGTGAAAGGATTACTCAAAAATTAATTATTTTTGGAATAAAATATACCTTTTTAAAGTTTGATTGAGGATCCAGGGTGTATCAACCACAATGTATATTTAAAAAATAATAATATTGAAAATAATTAGCCACACAATCCATGAAACTTGAGCATGGGTCCTGTTTCTAAAATTTTTACATTGTTTCTGTTTGTATCTCTTCTCCTTCTATTTGATATTTAAGTTAATTTCATTTCATATGTATTTTCTTCACTTCACTGCTCTGTCGAGTCACTAGAGATGGGATAAGGTTCCCGAAACATGTGCCTGGCTAATTATTTTCAATATTAATTAAATTTTAATATTTGTGATTGATCCCTTTGAATAATCGTTTTGGATTATCACAATATCTCTACCACCACGAAATGTTTGAAGTCTTCATGTAAAATTGAATTTTGAAACCTTCTTTAATAAAAAATAAATGAAAATAATGTTTTCCCACATAGCTACAAAAATGAAATGTACAAAAAGTCGCGATTTATAAGGGCATTTACAGTTTCATAGCACTTATGAGCACGTTTTTGGACGTTTTGTGTTTAAAAAAGTAAAAAATAAATAGATTCGTGTGCCGTGATCACAAAAACAAACCTTTGGGGGAATGACAGCACATTTTACTTGATTTTAAATTCAAACAAAAAAGCTAGTTTCAAACCCAGAGAACACTTGCCAAAGTTTAAGCACATCAGATTTTTTTAAAAATTGAAACAAAATTTTTAATTCATAGTCATATTACTGATTTTATACTGACTGTCACACTTCGTGAAAAATTCATGAAGCTCCAGCGCAAGTAATTCACTATTTATAGATGTTGCTATCACCAGGCATGAAATATATACTTTTTTCTGTATTTGTTCTTTATCAAAGCACAATTAAAGCAATTTGACATTTAAAAGTGTAAATAGTGTATCATAAACAATACAAGAAACTATTGCAATGTCGTAATACAGTCGTGCTGTAGGCAGCTCGATACTTGATACAATCGTATCGTGACAGCTCGATACTCATCTCCCACTCCCCTACCTCGGCGGTGGAAACAGATTATAACGTTTATATACAAGTAAAAACCTGCCTACACTTTCCCCCGTAGCGTTCTCCAGTAAGTCATTATTCCCCTTACCGCTTCAATCTCTCTTGGATCAATATTCGCTTCGTCAATTCTGCCGTCAGTTCCACTCATCCGGTTCTGCTCGCTCGATTACAGACTCGCAAATTGAGTTTTCATGAAACTTTCTAACGGCTCGCTTCGTTAATACGAGTTTGCGATGGCAATAACGCAAATTTCAAAGCTTTGTTGCGTACCTGAATGACCACCTTGGGCAAAATATACTACAGAGGTACGGAAATAAAGGTAGCGTTGTATGTAGATTGCCGAAACATCATACTGCGATTCCAGAATTTTTTCCGATGTTTATTACAGTTAACAAGAAAACATTCCATGCTCAGGTTTGCTGTATTGCCGACAAATCAGCTTTCCGCTTTATACACGACGGCTTCGCTTCTATTGAACATGAAAATACAACAATAGAGAAATTGGGTAAAAACATAAGTAATGGCCCCAATTAAGTGCATTTTCGTAGTTTCCTAAAATTATTAGGCTACAAAACGAAGTGACAGTAAATAGGCGATTATCATTCCTTTGATTCTTATCTTTGACTAAAAAAATATCAATTTGTAATCTATTTCTTCCTATTCATTTGTTTTGAATAATGAAGAATCTTAATAGTGGTTAGAATGACCCACGGAGTAAGTTAACGCATTGCACATCCCTCGAAACTATTCTAACAGGGCTCACAGCCCCTCTTGCACTAGTGCTTCGTGGACGTTCTTACGAAATCCTGAACGCCATCCTGGCGCGCCAGTGCAACTAGTCTTGTGAGAAGTAGTGTATTTTTCGGAAGATAAGTAACGTTTCCTATGCAATCATTATACTTTATTATACACAAAAGGATTGTTATATAGAGGAGATATTAATCCGCTGATAATGGGCGTGATAAAACACAAAATACGATTAATTACTTGATTATTTTCGGGTTTCCGGGAGCGTGAACTCCTATGGTCGTTAGGCCGTAAGTGCACTACATTTTTTATCGCGGGGAGGTGGCAGTATTCCTCCCTGGATATTGAGATTCGACGCCGACTTACACGTCCGTTTGCGGGGTTTTACATATCCAGGAATCTCCCACCGTTGGACCACCGCCCCAGCCGAGACAAGCTATCAGTTTCCCACGCGTGGGGTGTTGAGTGTAAGGGATGAGATTCGGACAATGAAGATCGCACCTGGTCCGCAATTTCGACGACAGTATAAACGTGTTGGCCATGCGGCTCTATCCCCATTTCGGCTCCCATATTCTACCAACAACTCCAATAATCACGGTATAGATACTTTCATCGTGGACGGCACGCAACTGCCCGGAAACGTGACTGACTCCAAATTTCTAGTATTCATGGAGCCACAGCAGCAGAGGATAGTTGTAGAAGAAAGCCATAGAGGAAACCCGTAAGATTCTCAGGATTCAGGGATCCAACGAAAATGCCATGGAGATGGCGAGATCGGATGAAATAATATACTCTGACTGAATTATTGCGCGTCATTAACACTCCCGGGCCAGTGGGGAATCAAGGAACCTTCAAGAAGAAATATTGCATGACGTCCCTCAATTATTGAAACCTAAAAGTCCTTAAGGATTTGCCTCTTAAAATGTAAACTTAAGACTTTGGTGAAAAACGGCCCAAAGAGTTTTAGTAATTTGTTCGTGAATCACAAAACACCTACTCTCTCATTCCAGAAAATGTTTCACGCAATAGGATTCTTTATCGACATAATTCAGGCTTTCGACAGAACATGACATCAGGAATCATGGCTACTATACAAAATAATAAAAATTGGAACCCCTGATTTTATCATCTCAACTATTCGCAGTTTTCTATCTAACAGAACCTTATTAGTTAATGTCCATAATCGCCACTCAAACCCCTGGAAAATAAATGCAGAACTTCCCCAAGGATCACCATTATCCCCCATTCTTTTTAATATCTGCGTCGCAGATTTACTTACACTAAATTCAATAAAAATCGCCCAATTTGCAGATGACACGGCACTATTTTGCTCAGGCCCAATCTACACAAAATACACATTACAATGCAACCCATATACCTTCATCTAATTGATATCAGGACCACTAAAATAAATATTCAACTTAATCCATTGAAAACCGCTGCCAAAATATTTACCCTCAGAACATACACGCCTCCTACTCCCTTGACTCTAAATAACGAACCAATAATCTGGCATCCACAGAACAACACAATTAAATACCTTGGACTCAACATAGACACAAAACTTAACTGCAAGAAGCATATAGAGACCTAAGTCAATCAACTGAAAATAAAATTACTGCAATTAAACCTATTAATAGTATAATTTTGTCCCTGCCGTATAGCACAGCCATAATAATATACAAAAGCATATTAAGACCCCTCCTTTTATATGCGTGCCCCATCTGGGTTAATGCCGCTTAAACTAACATTAAAAAACTACACATTTTCCAAAACCAGTTCCTAAGGATTATAACTAACGCTCCTTGGTTTGTCAGCAACGACCAACTCCACAAAGAAATATCCATCGAATCCATAGCCAATCATGCCAATTACCTTGCTTCCAAGTTCTAATTCTTCATACCACAAATACCATCATTAAATGCACTTATCTTCAGAGGAAATCCTACACAACAAATTTCCTTTCCATGTATTCCTGAAAAAAAAGCAGAAATTGAGCATTAACAGAGGTGCCCAATTTGGCTTCCTCGCCCATGTAATAAATGAAACTTAGTTTGTAAGTTAGTAATAAGCAACCAAAGAATGTGAATAGTATAATGTTTTTCTTGTCCATGTACTTATCAACAAGAAAATAAACAGGAAAATAATGGTTTTTTGAAAATTATTAATCAGGTGTTTATTTTTCAAGGCAAAGTATAATTTCTCGATTATTGCAAAAATCTTACTTTTGAGATTACGACGCCATTTATCACGAATCACAAACATGTTTTAGACAAATCTGATGTATTTTTTAGAGCAGAATTGGATTATGCAATACAAAATGGGTTCCCATATAGGATTTCAAAGTTGTCCCCCGTTCCATCCCCAGGGGGCGGGAGCGAGGTTTGATTTTAGGCCAGGTACATGTTCTCCGTGGATATATTAATTTTTTGTCTGGGACATTTTTTTCTGTGATGTGTGTTTTTCGAGTTATTTCGATTTGTCAGGTTAAATGGGACACTGTATATCCAGCTCCATGAAGATCGGTGCCAGGAGAAGAAAGCAAAACAATGACGTAAAAGTTAGAAAAAGGGGAAAAATAGGACAAATTGCAAAAATAGGCTTCTGAAGCTGAACTAGGCAAAATGCAAAACTACTAAAACAAATAAGAAATAAAATTAAGTGATTCCTAGTGTTAAAAGTTGTAAAAGAGTAAGAACAGCATTTTGCCAAACTTCTGAGCTCTACAAGTCAAGACCTTAAAAACTGATCGGACACCATAGAACATACTCAAAATCCGTTACGGTATCTCAAAAATTATTGACTCGTTGATTTCTTCAGTCTCTCTTTCCCACAGTCTCTTACTTCCTTTCTTCCTACGTCCATTCCTCCTTCCCTTCTTCCTATCATCTACCGCGTCATTCCTCCTTCCTTTCCTCCCTCTCTCCGCCCGCTTACAGATAGGCACACACTTAATATATTAATTAAGTCCGTCCCTGATGAATCACTAATACCAATAATGAATGCAACGGCCAAATGTCTGGATGCAATTGTTTTGAGGAGTTTCAATGCAAGATGGGTAAACTCAGTATGAAACTCCATTCTTTTCATCATCGATGTTTGTCAGTCATGCAAGATTGACATTAGATGCTGCCTTCTACCTTGAAAGGATATAGTATCGCAAGCGGAATCGGCCGAATGTGAGTATTCATTACAATGACCTTGCCAGGACCAAACGAGTGTTCACTGCAGTATCCGTTTAGAAATTATCTTAGATATCATTACGTCATCCCCAAGCCCATGAGTGCAATCGTAGCAAATGCCAAATGAATAAGATCACGTTTTGAAGAAACCAATTTCTCAGAGTTAAAACTCGTCACGGCTTACCTCACGGATTTATGTGAAACGATATTCTCTCCACGACGCGCTATCTGCTAAAATTACTTGGAATACAGGAAATGTATGTCTTCGAGTCACCCAAAACATATCAGATAAGCACCGTTAACAGAAGGATCGTGGGTTCTACACTAGCCAGGAAGGCCAGTCGGGAGCTCAAAACTTGTCCCAGCTCGACCGCTGGTGGAAGAAAATCTGGTTGGGGCCGCTGGTTGAAGAAAATCTCGTAATCCGACGGGTAGGTCAGCGCCGGATCTCACCATCCAGCGGGGGAAGATCACTGCCACCTCCCGCGATATAAATATACACTACACCTACGTGTGGATGGTAACCGTATATGCATATAGTGCACGGTGAATGGTGTGTTAATTTGGTCCTGTTAAGTGCCGGCATCCTGTATAATAATTAACAAATATGAAATCGTATTTCGTCCATTTCACCAGGAAGCTAAACAAATGCACGGCCTTGAATTCTTCTTTTGTTGAAATTTCGCCCTAATTACTGTCTCTCTTTTGTTCTGTTTCACGACCAGCTAATAAATTGGGACGCCGCTGGATATAATCAGTTGGATTGGTCACAAAGTAGCGCAGGTGCAAAAAGGGTCGCACTTCCCATGAAACCCGCGTACTCGTGTATTTGTAAACCAAAACTGTTCGTGCGCCGGGGAAGGCCGCGCAAGCTTTCAGCGCTCGCTGTGCAATAAGCCGGAGCGCATGCACATTACTGCACCCACCGGTCGCGTGCGCCCCGCCAACACGCCTCGGAGTAGCCAGCATGAATGTCCCCCAGAGTGCGGACCAACGAGTCGCCGGCTGAGTCACAAAGGCGCGATTCCCAGGCCCGCCAGCGAAGGCGTCGCCGCCGCCGCCGCCGCCGCTGCCGCCCGGGGGACGCGGCCTCGTGCAAGGCGCGGGAACGCGGTGCAGCGGGGGCGGCAACGCTCGGCGTCGAGGACGGAAGCGAAGGCGCGGCGCTGAACCAGGCCTGTGTGGCAGCTAACAAAACGCGGGTGAAGATTGAAGCGGGAGAGGGGACGTGTCCGAAGGCGGGAGCGGGGTTGAGCGTGGCATAGGGAAGCCTGGGGGGAGACGGCGCCGGCATTGTTGGAAGGTACCGGCGAAAGAGTGAAAAAACATGTGAGCGTGAGGATTTGGGAGAGGGTGCGGATTAGGAATGCGGACACGGCAGGAGAGTCTACGGGGGAGCGGCGGGACAGAGAGGGAGAGAGGGCGAACAGGAGTAGGCACGGGAGAGGGTGGGAGAGGGCGGGGGAGAGGACAGGGAACGCCAGTGGAGAGGGCACGGAAGAATTCAAGGAAAGAACACGGGGGAAAAGAAGTAAGAGACCATTGAGGAGAGGGTGGGGAGAGAATACGAGAAGAGGCAAGGGAGAGAGCAGGGGCAAGGGGAGAGGGTGGAAAGGAGGGTGACGGTGACAACAGAGAGGCGATGAAGAAAGACAGAGAGAGGAACTACGGGCGTAGAGCGGGTCAGAAGGGGGTGCAGGAGCGAGCGCAAGGGAGAGGACGAGGGCGGCAACGAAGGCGGGGGCAGGGCCTGGGCGTGGGCCTGGGCGTGGGCGTTGACGGTGGGCCTGGACGAGGCCGAATGTGGGGGCTGGAGGCGGGACCGAGCGTGAGTTGGGCAGGCGAACGCTAAGGCGAGCGCCGCGGGCTCTAATTAAATCAAGGTGAGTCATTTCCACGTCAAGGTCAGCGCGGAGCCGGCGCGCCAGCGCGGCCACGCGCCCGCAGTGGCTGCGGGGAGGAGGCGGGAGCGGAGGCGGGAGCGGCGGCGGTGTGGGCGGTGTGGGCGGTGTGGGCGGCGTGGCGGCGTGGCGGTGTGGCTTTGTGGTGTTGTGGGGTGTGGCGGTGTGGCGGTGTGGCGGTGTGGCGGTGTGGCGGGGCGGCGAGGCGGCGGGGCGACGGGGCGACGGGGCGACGGGGCGGCGGGGCGGCGGGGCGGCGGGGCGGCGGGGCGGCGGGGCGGCGGGGCGGCGGGGCGGCGGGGCGGCGGGGCGGCGGGGCGGCGGGGCGGCGGGGCGGCGGGGCGGCGGGGCGGCGGGGCGGCGGGGCGGCGGGGCGGCGGGGCGGCGGGGCGGCGGGGCGGCGGGGCGGCGGGGCGGCGGGGCGGCGGGGCGGCGGGGCGGCGGGGCGGCGGGGCGGCGGGGCGGCGGGGCGGCGGGGCGGCGGGGCGGCGGGGCGGCGGGGCGGCGGGGCGGCGGGGCGGCGGGGCGGCGGGGCGGCGGGGCGGCGGGGCGGCGGGGCGGCGGGGTGGCGGGGTGGCGGGATGGCGGGGTGGCGGGGTGGCAGGGTGGCAGGGTGGCAGGGTGGCAGGGTGGCAGGGTGGCAGGGTGGCAGGGTGGCAGGGAGGCGGTGACGGAGACAGCGACGGCGATCTGTTCGAGCGACCCGGCAGAGCGACGGATCGCCGCGAAGCGCAACATGTACGCACGTTCACATTCCACCGCGTCCGTACGCCCGCGCACCGCACGTGTTTGTGCGGCGTGTTTTTTTCCACGTTAAAAGACCAAACCTCACGAAGTAACCATGCTTTGCTGGAACTTTTATTCATCATTCGACTATGCATGTTGAATAGGTGAGGAAGAGATTCTTCAGCTCAAGAAAACGTGCGCAGATTGTACTTCTCACCCATACTACTCATATAGTTTTTACTGTTCTTTGATAAACAAACATACAACAAAAATGAAACAAACGAACACTTGACTGGGCGATACAGAGAGGGAAAGCAGGAGACAGAAAATCATCGCCACTCGAGAAACTGAATACGTCAATTACGTTTTAGAGTAAACGCTGCCCCTTACTTTATCATGGAGGAATGGTTATTTACGTTTTCAAAGCTGTTAAGCGGATTATTACAGCACGAATTCACAATTTCGTTATGTGTGCCGTAATAAACAGCCCGGCTGAATGACGTACTTAGTTATACTTAATACAACATTTCATTTTGACTGTAAATACGGTCTTTATAGAATGTTGACCATCTTCGTTACAGAAGAACAGTTTTAGAGCGCAATACAACTGAATGGAATAACAAAGAAATGCACTATTTATTTGTTAATTCTGCTTATTCGAGTGATTAGATTTCGAGTCCAGGCCAGGGGTGGGTATCTAACGGAATTTTACCGAATGAAAAATGCCGACGGGGTCAATAAATTAGTATATCCATTCAAGTGATAGAACATTAAATGTTTTGTCACTAGTCGCAAGGTACAGATCTTTCTGCAATTACGGCAGTTATCTACAATAATGGTGCAGAAATGAAAATAGAAAGTATCAAATATTGTTGTATCAATCAAAATACGTAGGCTAAGACACCAGTGGCGAAGTACTTCGAAACATTTTTGTCATTTTCTTAAAATTCTTACAATTCAGGTACATTACTAAATTCGTAACTCAATAGGCGATTATCATTCGTCTTTCTGAATAAATTCCTCGTCTAAAAATTGTCAATTTTCAAATTGTTCTATTTTTTATTTATTTATTTCCAAACGACAATTTTGATCCACTTGTGGCCACGTAAAACGTTGAAAATATTGGTAAATGGCCAGATACTTCTCTCAGTAGTGGCCCTGGCTATATTGCCCCCTTAACGTGTCTAAGACACTTCAGGTCTAAGAAAAGAACACCAGTACACGTTACATTATTGCAATGGCAATATTAAGATGTTTTCAACATCCTTTTTACATATGAAAGAAGGAAAAAGAAATAAATTATTTTCGTTCTACACCACCCTCCCACTAGAAAGCATAAGCTCCACGTGCTTGGAGGCAAGAACTGAGGCACTGGGCACTACTCGAAATAATGCAGCTTTGTTTTCAAAACAAATATTAAAATGAAGTAGTTGAAATATCGAAATTAAGAATACGTCCGCATAAATCTCCGATGTTCATTAGTTTGTACGTAAATTCATTACAACTCTGGCGACCATAATCTGGCACACGTCTCCTTGCGTTCAGCAATGAAAACGAGTGAAAAGCAAAATAGTGAGAAATAATAAAACTAATGAGATACATACGCGATTGCGCATGAGCTGTAAATGGCTTAGGTTTCTACAGGCGCCAAGCTCGTACATATTTGCCTTTATGCAAAGTTGAACCCCTGAAATATAAACATGCTGTATTCCAAACGATTGAAAATATTGAAAAATCAGTACAGCATATAGCGTCTGCCTTACATTTGTTCTCACTGTTCCACCGATATCTTTCCAATCGGCCGACCTTGGTTGAGGAAGAATACATTATGTAAATGGAACGATCACGCACGGTCCCTGGTTATTGCTTAAATAATTACTAAACCGACATTCGCCTGGAATTGACAGGAAAGAACTGCGATTAAAGCGGTCGGTTTATAGCCATCGTAGTCAGTCTGTGGGATCCCAGTGATTCAGCTTCTTCGCTGGTTTCCAAAATTGGCCCCAGTCGGAACTGGAGCCTAGGATACATTTTTCACACAATGCAATGCCTCAAAGAGAGTATACAGTCGCGCGAACAATCTGATTTGTAATCATTTTACATACAAAGTTACAACCATCGCGATGGCGTCAGAAATAAATTCTCAATATGAAAGTCAGAGGAAGCTAAATTCGAAGTGAAAAGTTGAATATGATTTGATTTATTTACGCAAAAAAATGTCAGAACTGTGACACATGAGGATGAAGAATAATCTGCGCACTTTTTCTCGAGTTCCAGGATCCCTTCCCCTTTTAGTTTACATAATTAAATGATGAATAAAAGTACCAACAAAGCGAGATTAGCAACATTTAATAACTAGACATTTTCGCTCCTGAGTAAGAGAAAACTTATTTGCGGAACTCTGATGAAAACGAGGTTAAGTGACATTTTTGCTTTCTGAGATAATTCAATTTAATGTTTTACCTAGAATTTAAAAAAATTACATTATAAAGATTTATAAAAACCTATTGTAAGTTTATTTTATTCGTTCGTATCGTTTTAGTAATTCTGATTTTATTACTACTTTCTGATTCAAATACATATGTTTCTAAGGATTACAGACCTCTTTTCACCGAACAGTGTTAGAGGAAAAGAGTGTGAGTAAAGAACGAAAATTCTGCAATCATACTGCGCAATGATTACTGAATTAAATTATGATCACATAAATACAGAAATTGAGGATGCACTGGTATATAATTACACTTTGATTTTATAAACAAGGCATTTTCTTAATAATAAATAATATCATTGTTCACTTATATTTTCTTTCCTCAGTGTCTTAGGTTGTTCTAAAGGAGGACACAAAATTTAAGTCCTAATAATTAAAACCGTTAAATAATGGTAACTCATGCATCTGTACCACGTTTTATGCATGAATCGTCTTCATGCACGTTAAGTAAAGTACTTTCACGATTGCTACCACCATAGTATCCAATTCATCTGCTGTTTCTTTTGGTACTGCTTTTTGTGATGTGCCATTCCTATTTGGTTTTCATTTCTTTCGTCCTTCGATGGCGCAAGAATGTCTTGTTAATCATTGTGAGATGGTGACCCGTACCTCGGTAAATCTCAAAGGTTTTTCCACTTCATATCTTATGATTTGGAGGCGGATTTTAATGAAATGTAATTTTTTGCTTTTCATTTTAGAACAATGGCGTTTAGAATAGAAATTAGTTTTATGTTATGGCAAAGAGAAATGACCCATTCTTATGACATTTTCTTTGCATTTTTCGTCAAATAAAATAAATATGTTATTTTTACCTTTTTAAATAATTTTAAATTCACTTTTCGCTGATTTCATTGATTTGAAGATCATTTTAATGGTATTTGTTTCAAACAATATATACGAGGTGCAACAAATGTTCACCACAGAATTCCTGAGTAGCCTATTCGATTTCTATGCTTATATACGTTGTAATGTCAGCCATTGGAGTAAGTTGTAATGTCAGCCACGTAATCTAAGGTTTCTGTGACGCCTATCGGCGCCATGGTCAGTTCGGGAGATTTCGCGATGAATAAAGGCAGAGATTTTCTTTTAAAGTTCTGTCCAAATCAAAAGTTTGCAAGCTGAGTTCATGTGAACAAAAGGAAGAAGTCTCGATTACATCAGTAACATACCCAACTGCTTGAGGTGTTCATTTGAAGTGGTTCTGATCAATTGTTTACGCTTTTCTTTGTTTTTAGGACATTTTAAACAAATTTTAAGAACATTTTATTAATCATTTTTGTCAATGTTTTAGGTCATCTAAATCCGCCCCCTACTTATGAGATATTAGTTCAGACAAAAGTGGTTTAAGTACAAATGCTGACTGGTCTTCCAAGTTAAGCCTTTCCCAGAGAGAGTCAAGTGAATACTAATATAGTCTCCATTCACAAAATAAACAACTTAAAAGGCTCGGTGAAAGAATGTACTTTTTTACTCTTAAACATTTAATTTCTCTCCACATAATCAGCGTTCTCTCGTCATCTTTCATTATTAAATTGTTATTTCATGTAATATTAATACTTAACCATAAACTACATTTACCAGAAGTATAAAGTAAATGAATGGTTATTTCTTTTTCTTTCATTCTACCATAACGATAGTGCGTACTCCGATAATCAACAAAACACTACCGGAATCATGACCATTAATCCTCCAACATAAACAACCAATTTAAAAAGAAGTTATACTTTTAGTCTGCTTACCCTTCATATTGTCTTGCTTTCATTTGCTTCTGAACATCTTGTTTGTTGCTTTTCTTCTTCCGAAACGTAAAAACATGTTTACTGTTTATCACAATAAATAAATAGAATGGAGAAATCAAAGATGATAGTCAACAGAACAAAACCCTGAATATGATGAGAAGAGGAATAAAGGAGAGGAAGGAGAAGGAGAAGAGGAATAATAATAAGAAAAAGACGATGACGACGACGACGACGACGACGACGACGAAGAAGAAGAAGAAGAAGAAGAAGAAGAAGACATTATTTTCTTTGAATAACACAGTGCTTTTCTACTCTTGGCAAAGGTGCCCCCAGAGGCAAATGCTCCAATACTCCTAGGATTCTGCTTCTCGGGATGAGTAGTGCTGCCGCTTTGCGCCCTTCCCCCTGGACAAATGACGGCTGGGGAATACTGCGCGCTGCAGGCAATTAGCAGATGAAGCAGGGCTGCAGTAAGGCTCTTTCCAATTGGACGAATGCTTCCTGACTGGCTACTCCTCGGAGGTGTGCGGCGCTGTGCACTCTGGAAATCGCGTAGTGCGTCATGAAATGGCCAGTGGGACGTTCCGGACATTTGGAGAGTAGAAAGAGAGTCGGAACGTTTTATTTCCCGGAGTGTCAGATTTAGCGCACGTTATATTTTACAGCCGGCAAACTACCATTTTTATGTGCCCCCGAGCTGTGTTTTATTATAAAAAATTAGCTAGATGAGCACTTCAAATTGGAATCTCAATTTCGTGAATTTTGTTTATAATGCTCCGTATTTCAAATTAAGTTTCTTTCATTTACTATTAATTTATTACCACAAAACACATTTGAAATATCTGGTGAAATATATTATTACAAAACTATTACGAAATAGAGTTGTCTGCTTCATTTTGCATAAGATCATTTGTATCATCAGCAGTAAGAATATTCTTTCGTTTTTGATAGAAATAGGTAAACTACATATAACGGGAAAAAAGGCAAAGGCCATGTCTAATAATCGATTCGTGCAAGACATCAAAATTAACTGGCACTGACTATAAAATATAATGAATAATGTCCTTTCATTACAGAACAGAAATTGTACTTCTTGATTGCTGTTTAAACAGAAATTTTATTCAGGGAAATATCAAAAATTCCGTGTTAAGGTAATATTGAAAGCAAAATGTAATATATTTTGTCACATGCTTCTAAAACATCTAAAAAATTACTAAAAAGTGCTGCATTTTGATCCGATGGTAAAGCTACATTTTAAAGAAAGAAAACACATAAACCTAATTGAGAATTGATTTAGATTTCCTTTTTTCATATTCTGATCAATACATTCAAATATAAAGATAAATTTGGGAAGCTTACACAGGAATTTTAAACTTCAGTGGTGGTCTGGGGAAATATCTTATTGGAGATAAATTTCACTTGATTCAATCTCTTATTTTAAACTTCGGTTTTCATGTTACAACAATTTCTTATAGCTGATGTGGCTGCTGATTTGTTCAACTCCATATATTGAAGGAGGGATGGTAATGTTACGTGAATCGAGTGTTGGACACTCAGCATTTAGAAAAAATGGTAATCTTATATTTCCATTTTCTGACGTTTCGTCAAATTATATATGACCGCTTTCTAAAAGCTGCCCGCTTTCAAAGAACAACAACATTTCAACAAAGAAATTGATACACAAATTTGTCCGCTATCAAACTCAGTTCTTATAGGCATTACTCCTGGGAGTCGCGACTGAGGACAGAATATTTATGCCCCAACAAATCTTGAAATATGCTATTAAACATATGCATTTGTGACCTAAAAATTCGGAAACATGTATTATAATATGCCATACAAATTAACAATATTTCATTTCCTATATAAACCTTTCTTGATGATGAGAAGCATGCTTGGAATGAAAAGATATATTTTTGTGCAAACATAATACAATCTCCCTTACTTCGCGGGAGAAAAAATTTAACTAAAAATTTACCTTAGTGAAGTACATTGTATTTATTTAGTCAAAAACAGTAAAAACTGTATGTGACGTAGGGGGGGGAAATATTATCTGCGCACGTTTTCTTGAGTTCCAGAATCCCTTCCTATCATTTTAACTATAAATAGTTGAAGGATGAGTAAAAGTCAATGATAAATAAATAAAATTGAAATTTAAAAAACCGCGAGATTAGCAACATTTGAAAAACTAGACATTTTCGTTTCCGAGTTATAGAAAATTTATTTGTAACGGTACACAAACTGCAGGTTTGATTTTTCTTCGTTGCTCACAAAATAGTAACTTGCCCTTACCTCTACTCCTACCATTACAAGCAAAAGGACGTGCGCATAGTGAAACTACATTTATGTACACAAGCAAAACAAGGGGCCATCTCAGCATTTGCTCAATGTATCACAGAAACAGGACAAAAACATGATCGAGATGGGGGTCATTGACACGGAAGCTGAAGTACATTATTTGTTACAAGCTTATTAAGTCTTTAAAAAATGTACAATACAAATGTACACTAATTCATATTATATCACTGTTTTGTTAAAATAAACATTATTTTTATTTTATATTATTAATATAGTCCCTAATAGTATAGAAACAGTTATGCAGCAGAAAATATTTTACTTTTAACTTAAATATGTGTACCGAATTCAATTGTTTAATGTCATCTGGCAATGCATTTTAAAGTAACGTACATGTATTGTATATGGATTTCTTGTATTCAGCTGTTGATACGGATACCTGATGAACGTGGTTTCTACGACGTGTATTGTAATTATAAATATCAGTATTGCATGAAAATATGTTCCCACCGTTAAGCAAATCAATTTTGACAAATATTACAGATTCGTGAATAAATATGCAAGATAATGGTAAGATTCCAAGGTCAATGAAGAGAGACTTGCAGGAATTACGCGGATGGCATTTGTTCATTATTCAAATCATTTTCTTTTGAAATCTAAAGGTCTGAGTACTACATGATGAGTTTCCCCAGAATATTATGCCATATCTCAGGCGGGAATGTACATCTGCAAAATACACGCACTGAGCAGCATGAAGGCTGACAGAATTTGAATGAATTGGGAACATAATGAACTTAATTTAGTATTTAATTCTGTTATATGCACATTCCATTTGTCGTTTGACTGAATTAATGTTTTGACGATTGTATGTCTTGTTGTATTTCTTGTACCTGGTTTAAAAATGAATGAAGAATATCCTTTGCACAAGTATTTTTATCATCTATAGAAAAGGAAAACAACCCTGTGACAAGCTAATTCTAAATAATGAACGACCAAAAATAAATAGATTTTATAAAAAGATGAAACGTTTTAGAGATAAGTCCCTATTTTAACGATATGTGCAAAATATGCGACTATAATTACATGAAAATGCATCAACAAAAAATCGGCCAAAAATGCACAAATATGCACTAACATGTTAGCCTACATAGCATCCAGTACTATCCAAATGTCAAGAAATTTCACTTAGCTATACCCTGAAGCAACGGACAAAAAAGTGCAAAATCATAAAAATCCGCTCCTTGGTTACGACTGTTTTATTCCGGAAGGTGGCGGTGTTCCTCCTCGTTGGAGGGTGAGATCCGTTAACGACCGTTACCGTTAGCTTGTGGAGAGTTCCTCCTCAAGTTATCACCTCCAGCGCAACATCCACACCCACTGAACATGTTTTACGCTCCCAACTGATCTGCCGACTGTAAAGGTTTGGATTCATTGATTATTTGCGATTCCCGGCGCGTCAACTACTAAGGATCATTAGTCCCGTAAGTATAGTGCGTGTTTTTTTTTTTTTTTTTCTGGAGGCAGCGGTGGTTTTCCTCCGCAGGGTGCGAGAACCGATGCCGACCAACTGTCGGCTAGCGGAGTTTTCCATAACCAGGTATCTCTCACCAGCGGGGCACCGTCCCAGCCGGGACAAGCTCTAAGCTCCCGACCGGTCTCTCGGTAAGTGTGGTAGTGTAGTACATGTGAGTGTAAATGTGAGTAAGAGGAGGGCTTAGGACAAGTAAGAGGAAGGAAAGATTGCGCGCGGTTCGTGGTCCGTTTGTTAGGATACAGCTCCGTCATTCATCTGGTAATGCTCAGATAAATCACGGTAAACTACCAAGCAGAGCAGCTGGTGGCAAGAATTCTTCTGCCGATTGAGGCTGAATGTATCGCAGACACATATTTGGTATCGAAAATCAGCAGGGACAACTTCACAGCTGACGCTGGGTTGTACTCAGACGGTGTGTAATAAATTATGTGGCACTTGCGGCCTGAGGAAGACTACGGGATTATACCATTTGACGCGGCGTCACCTTGGCAGCCCAAATCATTCGCATTACATTGTTTTCAAATTCATAATTATCATAAGGTAAATTTATTTATCTAATTGTAATATTTACTGGCGGCTATCCAGACAAGCAAACTCTTGCGTTCAGTTTCTGTATTTGTATTATATAGAGAATTAGATCATTACGAGTGGATCATTACAAGGAGCATTGGACCTTTCAATATTTTATTGTTATCCTCTCCCTTTTATTATACAGTATTCTACAAACTCTTATATCAGATTATCTCCTCTATTTCATGAACTAACGTCAGTTTCTTCAAAGGAAGATCAAAAACAGTTTGACGAAACGTCAGAAAAAGAAAATACATGTTTACGATTTGTCTATGCTTGTATTTACGATTAGCATTGTATTTACGATTTGTCTATGCGCAATGTTAGCCAATGCTTCACGAGGTGAGCGAACCTTGCGCCTCTCCGCCACTCTGAAAACTGCCGCCTGGGACAGCTGACGCCGCCGCGTCCACGGCGTTCCTTGCCGCTCCGCTGGGCAGGTACAAACCGGACAAGCAATGAACTGCGTGAGGACAATGCCTCGCTGTGGAGTGAGGAGCCTGCTAGGCGGCCTCGTAATGAGGCACTCTGTCGGCGTAATCGATCGACCGATGTATTATGTGTAAGAGTAGTAAACCAGCACTACTAGCTTTCGGACGCTACGCGCTACCCTAGAGTAATTGTTGTAATTCTAACTTCAAACCATTTTCATTTATATATTGCATGAAATTAATATCGAAATTATGTTAAGGAGTTAAAGCATGAGACTGACCGGCTTAGGTGATACAGGGCATCAACTGATGGCGCTGCAGTGCCTCTGATAGGGTGGTACTAGGGTTTACTAGTTACGACGGTGGCAGGATTTGCGACACTAGATAGATAGCTTGGTCGAATTCAGCTGCTGTCGAAAAGAGAATTGGGTCATTACGAGTGGATCATTACAAGGAGCATGGGTCCTTTCAATATTTTATTGTTATCCTCTCCCTATTATTATGCAGCATTGTACATCCACTTATATCAGTTTATCTCTTCTATTTCATGAACTAACGTCTTCCATTGTATTCTTGTTTTACTAATAAGTCGTTTCTTTCCTACAAATCCAATTTAATAAGCTCTTCACGTGTCACTTTTTCTCCATGAAGCAACATCGAAATTTTCTCTTTTGTCCACTCAAATATACTCATTAGGGAGAAGAGCGTTCGTTACTGGTTCGTAACTAGTTTCCTATTTCTTTTGAGGACAGAATATACTCTTACGATACAGTTTTGCCCTACAAAGTGAAATGACCTATAGAAATATATTCCTGCACCACGTGATACAGTTTTTGTAGATTATTTTTTTCCTCCACAGTTGTTTCGATTTCAAAACGAAATTAACACAATGTGAATGAACTTTCCAGAGCAACATGAATTTACTCGTCTGTGAGATGTTCTGAAGATTCTTTTTGAACTGGAAAAGACTTAGAGTTCCTTTACTAGCAAAAAGTTTCAATACTTCAAAGAGCACGTTCATTTTTCAGTTTTGCTTTCTAATCAGAATAATAGCGTCATTTATTTTACTCAGTGGATATGACAAACACAACTCCAGGTGATGTACTCATGAATCTTAATGGATCGAATCGAAATTGCTAGCTATACATACTGCGCATAAATCACGTTCAATCTATTTGGCGTTACCTGAATTCACTTCCCTTCGAAACTAATGGTACCCATTCAATATGCCGTGTAAATCAACCACATTCCTATATTCTGTCATTTCAGTTTTCCAAATAGTACAACTGTACGGGAGATATAACAAGAGTTGTGCACAGAACGCATATATGATACCTGTGATAAACATCCAAAACAGTACAAAATACTAATAGTTGTTTGCGTTCTGTGCAAAATATTTTTTTCATTTCATAGTCAAATTCAGAGCTAATTCTGAAAAGTGTATTAATGTCTGCATTTGTTTCTACTGACAATGAAGACAGTGAATGAGTAATATATTTCTATACTAGACGGACCCAACTATTACGCTTGGAAAAAGTAGCAGATACGAAATATAGGACATAGGTTTAGGTACTTGTTGCTCTGGTACGAGTTCTACTGTATAATGCATATTTCCAATATTGTTCACAAATTCGTACGTTGCTACTGCTCCTCCTACACTTCTGGTTTTCTACACATTCAAAGCCGACCTTCGGAATGTCGTCACATTTATAAACAATTCTTTAGATCAACAAATCCAGGCTGGAAGAGATCGTTTACTATTCAGACGACTCGACACAAGTTGGCAAGAATGGGTAATTTTCCCAACCGTGCACGAGTGACTGGGTACAAGACACAGACACAACATACAGTCACAACGCAAAACAAATTTGTGTTTTAGATTATGAAATAGATTTTTCTCGTCTTCCTGATCCACACAATCCTCCTCTACCATCGACAATTTCACACACAGATACCAACAGGCTAGGAAGCGACCAAAACAAAATACGTAAAGCTACGTATCATAACCCACCTTAATACAATGACATTCCTACTGAGACTTAAAAGCGGGTACTATGCAAACACATCCGTGTATGTCATCTTTCCTCCGTTCTCAGTAGAAAATTACCTACTCAATTACATATATTTTTAAACCTAACGGGAGGTATGCAGATGTGACTGCAGAGTTAGGCAACCACATGAAAACAATGACTACTCGGGACACTGTCACTTTCATAGGAGGGCAGAATGACATTAATTTGGTCCGTGATTGAACAACATGTAAACTAATTACAATGTGCCGCCTGAAACACAAGCCTTGTGGTTCCGACTCTGCTCTTCTAGAACAACAGAGCAACGTTATGTATCGACATTAAGCACGCAAACCAACGCTCTTCATCTGAGAAAAGCAAATATCACACTTTCAAACTACATTTTCTCTCATCAAAACACTTCGCCTTGCATGGTCTTTACGTGTACCTCGCTGGAAAACATACACGGTAATAATCTGGTACCACACATCATAAACTTCACTCCCACGCAGTCTTCTACCAAGATCCTATCCCTTTCACTTTCCTTAATTTCTCCATCATCCAATCCTATTTCGAACGAACCTTCTTACCTCCTCCTCTGAATCTACTCCCGATTCTCCCATTCCCAACATCAATTCCTCTCCAACTGATGCCCCAGATTCTTCACAACCTGTCACTGGTAGGTCAATATGGCAACTTCATAGAAAGGGTTTCAGGCACATGCGATAGAAAAACATTCGTGAAGACACGTGCAAAATATTCACATATTGCACCAAAATGGTCACTTTTTTTTCAAATAAAAGTGAATATATCCAGGCTGCTCTACATTGCTTAAATCAAACAGATTTTTTTTGCTTTATGAAACATGTGTTATCTCGTAAAGAAATTATCATTTTCCAAAATTCCAGCTTCTACAGTCAGTAGTTTTCCACAGTTTCACCGATCAACACTAGGCGAATACCGGAGCAATAACAGCCGGAATCTTTCATTCGACTTACTTGTTCAATTCTCACCCCTCACATACACAACACTTACATGCACTAAAGGATGGTGCGCCGCTGGGGGAGAAGCATGAAGAGGGAATTTCCTCGCAAATCGACATGTCAACGGATACAGGCTACGTGCAAAAAATCAAACGTGGGTCCTGGATTTGGATTTTATTGATTGATCCATTGATTGGTTCTGGGAAAATCAACTGCTCTGGTCATTGGTCCCACTAGTGCAGTGAATGTTTTTTATGCCTGGAGCCGGTGGAGTCCCCCGCCACTTCCGCCAAATGGTGACGGCTAGCGGCAACATACACGGAGATGTCTACATCTATTCTGTTTTGTTTTTTTTTTGCACCTTCACCACCTCCATAGTATCTGAACGATTGCCAACCTGTGTTTCGTCCCAAGTAGGCCGTGTATATATGCCGTGTATATAATGCCTTCTCGAAGTTAACTTTACATTGAATCTCGACTCGCTCCAGAATTGAACAGAGAAACCACGGTAAATTATCACAGCAGCCAGTCAATAGAATTTTCCTAGGTAGGGTAAAAAAAACCGCCATCGTTGGGACTAAAACCCTTGGACCTCTCGGTCAGAGTCTCCGCAGAGAATACAGTAAACACAGCCGGAGATCTTTACAAAAGTTCATCTAGAATTTTTCAAACAATTTTTAAACAATTATTTTTTTTAAAAGTATCTTCCATTTTTTTTGTTAATTTCCCCCGCATAGAATATAGCATTATTGTTTTAAATCTCGCAATCACTTTTTCCATGAAGTCTCTGTTTTGATTAGGCACCCAATCATTTCTTTTTGTTTCAGTCTGTGAAGAGTAAATTACCTGGCGAAAGATTTTCGACGCCAGAAGGTCGATGTAACTCAATAGAAATGAGAAAACAGGAAGAAACAGAGAAATGACAAACAATTGTATAATCTTTGCGGAGATGATTTTGAAAAACTGCAAAATAATTTAATATCTAGACGCCATGTGAAAATATGGCCAAGCGATTCACAGGATTGTCTTGCGCCAGAATGACAGCGAATAATCTATGGACTAAATTGTGATGTGGGTCCTCCTTGAGATTAACATATCCGTGGGATGACGTCGTCAAGGTGATGCTAGTTCAGTTTCTAGGTAGGTACGGGACGTCCTGGAACAAGGTACTCCGTTAAATTTGGTTACGTTTAATTTTCTCTCCATTAAGCTCTTTGGTTTCGCTCTGAAGTTTCGCAGGCGGCAATTTCAAGTTAACATATCACGTAGGTTTCATGCATCATTCCTTGTCACCGTCACTGAGACCCCAAGGTGGACTAGTACAGTCCAGCAATTGTCTTCAATATTCTTCGGGATTTTCACTGATGATTCAAGCCTCCACTGTATTCACCGACTCAAGGCATCAAATGATATTTCTGTGACTGGGTGGGAGGATTTGGAACACTTAAATACGTTGGTTGAATCCAGCCTCTATCTGGAGGAAAATTCTAGCTGTCGGCTGGACTGATCGATTATTTTTCCGATACTTCTCCACCGTTACCCTAACAAACGGGTAACGGACCGCCCGCGCTCAATGATTCCTTTTCATCTTTGTTCTATCCTCACCCCTTACATCCACTACTCTACCACACATGTCGAGAGACCAGTCCAAAGCTTAGAGCTTGTTCCGGCTGGAGCGATGTCCCGCTTGTGGGAAATATCAGGATGGGGAATTCGCTCAAGCCGACGTATTGGTCGGCACTAGAACTCGCCATCCAGCGAGGGAATATCACTGCTAGTCCCGCGACAAAAGATTCACTACATTTGACTAATGACCTTAGCAGTTGACGCCCCCTAAAACCCCAATCAATCAGTCCACTTTGGCAACGGCCTGGTTTGTCTCTCCAGTTTCTCTCTTATGCCCTTACTGGATTGATATAGACATTACCCTGCCACCTTCGTATTTCCCTAGCCGCTCCTAACATGGAGACAAAAGCTGTGTGCAGACGCTCTGTGGGTGAGACTCTGCAGATATGCCCTTTCGAGTTGCCTCTTCGCCATCTTCAAACTACTATTGACTTGTATCTACCTTTCCCTTTTCAAAGAAGTCAGTCAGTTCCTCCTGGGGTGTTTCTTCATCTGAGCTCTCCCCTTCACTCTGTTCGGCAAGGCCGGTCACTACCTACATTACAGCCAATTTTTATTAAAGTAACTGACCAGATCTGTTATGTACTACTCAGTTGGTTCCAAGTTGAATTCTTTGTGGTCTCGGGTGTTGGTACCAGTGGGTATTAACTTATCTTCTTAAGAATTTGTTTCGTAGGACTTAGAATCACGAGAGTAATCAAGATCATCACATACTGTATAATTATGTACTCACTAGGTGAAGCCATGTTCTTTTATATTAGGCAAAACGAAATAAAAACAAGGTCGGAATCAACAAAAAGTTGCAAAAAGAATCAACAGAAAGTAGCATAAAGACAAAATAGAATATGCGAGAATTTTTTCATATTATAAAAAAGTAGTAAAAAATATATTTCCGATTTCAATGCCTCTTTTTACGTTCGGTTTTACAATGAATATGTTTTTACAGTTTACGCTTTCTTGCACTCCTGGCCAAGCCTTCTGGCTTCCAATAAGGAAATTTGATTAGCATTTTCGGCTTTCATATTGCTTTATACATCCCATTAAACCGAATTCGTAATGACAGGACGGATTCAACCATATGAAAGAGTGATTTGCAGATGAGCAATTGCACTGTGTAAATGGAAATGAATAATATTAAAACGAATTCAGGCGTTTTATTTAGTTTTGTAAAACCGCACCATTTATTGCTATAATAATTGAAACCGCGTTTACAAAATAAACGATAATTAATTATTTACGAACACTATTAGTACTGAAAAGAAAATTTGCAATATACGTTCACTATAAATAATTCATAAAATATGATTGCATAGGGTTACAAGTATAATAATGCAGGAAATACAAATAAATTAAAAAAATAAAAAATGAATTCCGTCGTTACTTATTTTCGTTTATATATTATGTGGTCGTACACAGTTAGCGCCCCCGATTATCAACATATTCTACATTTTTAAGTTTATATTGATTAATTTAATTTACCTTAATCTGACCTATTAATTTGCATTTACACTTTATTTCCAAATAACAAAAAGTATTTTTGCACGTGCACAGGCGGACACACGGACGGAAAGACGAATTGACTTTACAATTGCAATTTAGAAACCCAAAAATTATTACGTGAGGTTTTATTAATTACATTGTAAATAGCAATTTTACAAATTGTGCATCTTTGCGGTTCAATCTTAAAATTACGATATTTGCAATATTTTCTCCATTCAACATATCATTATCTATTAATGGAAAGATTCTAAAACAACACACAAAAGTTTTGGCATGACATAGTTTTATGTTGAAATAAACGAAATTTTAAAATAATTAAAATTTCCTGTATATCTGCGTTTATCCCCATAAACAAAATGCTATTCTTAATGGAAAGTTCCATTCTGTTTTGTAACAAATATTTCTAATAATTGCTCATCCAAAACAGGTTTCAATGCCCGGAGTACATTATAACGGGATGTGAATGTGTTTATTTAACTAAATGTCAACCATTTTTACAATGTGATATATTTCTGACATTTTTTCTTGCACAAATGTTTTCTTAGCCTTTCTCTCTATTAGTGTTCATGAAAAATTGCTTTAAACATGTACAAAATATAAGTTTCCGTCTTTAAATCTCGCGTCAGCCTTCCGCAGAAACCTCCATTCTAAACCAAATGCAGAACGCTTGAATTTCAAAACGTCGTCCTTTGGTTTCCACGCAGTTTTGCGGTTCCACTCTCTACCGGGACGTTACCACCCCTCGGCACGCAGCAATACGTCACACTTAGAACAGAATGTAAATTCCAGGCAAATGGAGTGCTCCAACAGCGCCCTTTCCCAATTATGCTGAATAATCTACACCCCGGTGTAATCCAGGTTTCCTTTCTCTGGAGCGCCTCGCCGGCGGGTCGTAAATCCTCGACGAATTCATTCCTGCCGCTACTGCTCTCCATCTCCTGGCCTGTCGGGCAGCGCGGATTCCCCGTCCTGCGCGTCACGGCCCCGATTCCTCCCCGCCCAACACAGCTCCGCCCCACTCAGCGCCGCCCAAACAAACCCTCCCCACGCAACCCCGCATTACTTCGCTTTGCATCAAACTGCCCGTCACCATACAGCCCCGTACCACACATCCCCGCCTCCCGAAGACCAGCCCCGTTCAGCTCCGCTGCACACATCCCCGCCCCTCGCAGACGCGCCCCACACAGCTCCTTCCCTCACCGCCCCGTCCAGCGCTCCTCCCGCTCTCCCCACCTGATCCAATCCGCTCAGTTTTGTATACCTTATTCCCTCCCGTTCTATTCCGCACCTCTTAGCTCGGACCGTTTTCCCCTGCCTTGTTTTGCTCCATCCCGCGCCCTACCGCCGCGTCTCGCTCCCTTCTGCCCCATTCCCCTGCCCGGGAGCTTAGAGAGTCCCAAATAAAAAAAATAATGAGGGGATGCTCTGCTAGGGAGATACCTGAGGGAGAAATCCCCCTCGTAAGCCGAGGTGCAGATCAGGGCCGGAACACGGCATTCAGTGTGGGAAGAAATCACCACTTTCTTACGGGATAAACATTCACTGCATTAACGGGACTAATGACCAATGCAGTTGACGTGCCCGGAACATCAGTCAATCGCCGTGGCCCCTGATTGGCCCGCTGCGCCGCGGCTCATCACGTTATGCCCCGAGACGCCCCGACCCGTCACGCCTGGTCCAGAATGCAGATACGTTGGCCTGAGGGCCTTGGGGATCGTGGTCCCCAGCCCATTACACGCAGTGACGTGTACGAGACCACCCGGAACATCAATAAGGTTCCCTCTATGCATTTACGCGTTAGCGCTCATCACAGGCTGGGCAGTTCTGCCTCATGAATATACATTTCGCTCTATTGGAGTTTGAACAAGTGGCAAAGGCCTCTTTCGTTTTCGAAAAGTAATAACGAAAAATATTGCTCTATTCATTTCTCCGCAATTTTTTGTTTAAAATTTAGATACACATATTCAATTTTCTATTCATTACTAATTGTGGCACCTAATATACAAGTATGCCATATCGTGTGGACATGTGTAATTGACACTAAAGGGTTGTTACAACCATGCATAGTTATTTGCAGCATTGCTGAATGGCAGTATGTAAAACTCGCATCGTCTTTCGCATTATACGTCAAACTTGCAACGCAAAGAGCAAATATTGTGTACGATAGAACAGGAGAAATCAAGTCGCATTAGCTTCAATGTTAACACTTTAAAGAGTTAAATATAGTTTTAAAGTCACTTTACTTTTTGATCTCGATGAAGAGTAATTTCGACTATCCACAATGCGTTCGCTGCTTTCGCTCGTGAATTCCACCTTATTCCACGCTGACGGATTCATCTTTCACACTTGCGACCAACTGGCAAGGGGCTCCACGGTACGTCGGGCAACAGAATAGAATGCATGGCGTGTGGGGACGCGCGTTGCTGGGGCACTTCCTGTGCGACCGGAACATGGCCCCAGTGGGAGTCGACTCTGCGACATCCGGTACGACGGTTGGCGGCGGGGGCGGAGGAGGCGGCGGGGGCGGCGAGGCGGAGGGTCTGCGGTAGCAGCGGGGCGGCAGGGCGGCGGGGGCGGCGGGGGCGGCGGGGACGGCGGGGTGGCGGGGGGGGGAGGGGCTGCGGTAGCAGCGGGGCGGCAGGGCGGCGGGGGCGGCGGGGGCGGCGGGGGCCGCGGGGCGCCAATGCCGGCGGGGGCGGCGAGGACGGCGGGGGCGGCGGGGGCGGCGGGTGGGGGGGGTGCTGATGGCGGGAGCAAGCACGGGAAGGGAAGTCGGAGACAGAGTTCAAGGAGGGGTTGAAGGGGCAGGGGCCGAGATGGGGAAGACATAGGACATAGACATAGACAGGTGGGACTTGGAGCTAGGCAACATGAATGGTGAAGACAGTGAGACATTATGTACAGTTGGTCGCTGGGGGTAGGGGGACGGTCGGGAGAGGCTATGGAGGGCAGTGGAGGTGTGGGCGCTGGTGGCGTGGGCGGCAGCGGCGGGACTGGGACCGCAGGCAGGTCACACAAGTCACGGCCTTCGTCCCGCCGCCTCAGGCAGTGGTTTAAACCAAAAAGTGTATTGGCCAAATCCAACATTATATTAAATTTGAATAGTTGTAACATTGTACTATGATTAATTTCAGTAATTTTGTAAAATTTTACATTTCATGATAGTGGGAATAAATCTAAGTTCACAAAATGTCAATAAGAAAATAAAAGACTGAATTAAATACTTCAGAGACTTGACTCCCCGACCTGGAATCGAACCCAGGTCTGCTGTTTGGACCCATGTGCTCCAATCCCTGAACTACAAAGACGACCAACTCACTGAATAGTTTCTTAGGCCGGACGTAGTGCCCATTACACAGGATATGATGATTAAATTAAATACTATAATTTATTTTTGAATAGTGTATAATATATCTTCTCTTTGAAATAATGGTTAAAAACAATTTTAAATGAAATGGTTTATACAATTAAAGAAAAGAAATTCTCCCAAACCTGCTCTTCCTTTGTACTCACACATTCTGTGTAGCTTCACGGTGTATTTTTTGTCATGTATGATAAGACACTTCCTAGTTAATATTAAATGTGTGCTACCGCATAGGTCATGTTTGCATCGTTTTTTCCTATATTTCTTAACATAAATTTCATCCCAATATTATGGCTCTAATTCGAAATGGTGCTAAATAAATACTTAATTCTTCCCTTGTCTTAAAAAATAAGATCGATTCAGAAATTTCACCTGTGATAAAACATACATAATGCTGAGACTTTACAACAAGAAATAAAGACGGTACAAAAATCAGAACGCGGAAAAGCGGGAAATTGACTTCTCGTCCATATGTGCTGCAGTACAGTGAATCCGTATTTACTTTTTTGGAAAATAAAAAAAAATTACGAGACAGATTAATGGAGGGGTTCCAGAAACATTTTGTTAGGCTTGACTACATGAAGATTGGCAAAAATATGATTGAATAATGACCCCTAACACATACTAAACCTTACAAGCTACAGCTACAGTCACATTTTAACAGTTCGATGTAGACTAACTCATAATACAATATTCGTTTTTGGCAACATGGTAGTCATCAGCAACGACGATGACATGGACCCAAGGTTAAATAATAAAAATGCAATTGAGAATTTGAATAATAATGTTGAATCTATAAAGAATTCTGGCAAAGTGTGGAAGAAAGGCAAGAATCCCTTACATTTAGAATAACTGATGCCGAACGGATACGTTTGGATTAGGAATGTTCTATTCCTCTTGAACGAGGATGGAAATATGAGGATGTGAGATACATGGAAGAGAAACCCCACAATCCGATGTGTAGTTCGCGGCCAGATCTCACCATCTAGCCTCCACCACCCCATATCCCGTTCAATAACACTTACGGGTCTAATGGTCATAGTAATAGGTGGGAGTGTTCGTCCCCCACTGGATGGTGTGATCCGGCGCCTATCTACAGGTCACGTCGGCTTGCGAGTTTTCCTCATTCACGTATCTCCCTTCAGCGGTCGCCACCCCAGCCGGGACAATCTCAATGCTCGCGACCGGTCTCCCGAAATTTGTAGCAATGTAGTGCATGTGAGAGTACGTAAGGGTTGAGGATAGGACAAGGAAGAGGAAGAAAAGATCGCACGCGGTTCTGGTGTATCTTTTAGGGTACTACTATGATATTTGCCTAGGTCGCCAATGGTCGCAGAAAAAAAAACTACCGATGAGAACAGCCAGCCGCTAGGTAGCTAATGTCGAAAATGCCTCCGTCGGGACTCGAATACTAGGACCTCCCGGGACTGAGGCACTGCACAGACAGCAGTTGATGCCCTGAAACATCTTTGCCGGTGAAGGTTTGGATTGATTGATTATTAGCGATTCCCGTCGCGTCAACTACTAGGGTCATTAGTCCCGTAAGTATAGTGTTGTATATATGTATTTTGGTCGGGAGGTGGCGGTGGTTTTCCTCCGCTGGAGAATCGGTGCCAACCTACCGTCGGCTAGCGGAGTTTTCCCCAACCAGGTATCTCTCACCAACGGGGCACCGTCCCAGGCGGGACAAGCTCTAAGGTCCCGACCGATCTCTCGGTTGGTGTGGTAGTGTTGTGCATGTTAGTGTACGTGTGTGTAAGGGGAGGGGATAGGACAGGGAAGAGGTAGGAAAGATCGCACGCGGTCCGTGGTCCGTTTGATAAGGTACTGTTCCGATATTCGCCTGGTGTTGATCGGAGAAACCTATAGATCAGAGCAGCCGGCCGCTAGAACATATCTCCAGCGTCTGTCACAGGGACTGCAGTGATGCCCTGAGCCATCTCTCCCGGTAAAAGGTTTGGAGAATTGGCGCCAACCTAGAGTAATGGAGAAGGTGCTTGTAGAAGAAAAAGATGATGAAGAAGATGAAGAAGAAGAAGAAGATGAAGAAGAAGAAGATGAAGAAGAAGAAGATGAAGAAGAAGATGAAGAAGAAGATGAAGAAGAAGATGAAGAAGAAGATGAAGAAGAAGATGAAGAAGATGAAGAAGAAGAAGAAGACGAAGAAGAAGATGAAGAAGACGAAGGAGAAGATGAAGACGAAGAAGATGAAGAAGAATAAGAAGAAGAAGATGAAGAAGATGAAGAAGATGAAGAAGAAGAAGAAGATGAAGAAGAAGATGAAGAAGATGGAGAAGAAGAAGAAGATGAAGAAGAAGAAGAATATGAAGAAGAAGAAGAAGAAGAAGATGAAGAAGAAGAATATGAAGATGATGAAGAAGAAGATGAAGATGAAGATGAAGAAGATGAAAAAGAAGAAGACGAAGAAGAAGAAGACGAAGAAGAAGATGAAGACAAAGAAGACGAAGAAGAAGACGAAGAAGAAGATGAAGACAAAGAAGACGAAGAAGAAGAAGATGAAGATGAAGAAGATGAAGAGAAGATGAAGAAGATGAAGAAGAAGATGAAGAAGAAGAAGAAGATGAAGAAGAAGAAGATGAAAAAGAAGAAGAATATGAAAAAGAAGAAGATGAAGACGAAGAAGACGAAGAAGAAGGAGAAGAAGGAGAAGAAGATGAAGATAAAGAATAAGGAGAAAAAGATGAAGAAGAAGATGAAGATGATGAAGAAGAAGAAGATGATGAAGAAGATGATGAAGAAGAAGATGATGAAGAAGATGATGAAGAAGAAGATGATGAAGAAGAAGATGAAGAAGAAGAATATGAAGAAGAAGATGAAGAAGAAGATGAAGAAGAAGAATATGAAGATGAAGATGAAGAAGAAGAAGATGAAAAAGAAGAAGTCGAAGAAGAAGATGAAGACGAAGAAGACGAAGAAGAAGAAGAAGAAGAAGAAGATGAAGAACAAGAAGATGAAGAAGAAGATGATGAAGAAGATGATGATGAAGAAGATGAAGAAGAAGATGAAGAAGAAGAAGAATATGAAGAAGAAGAAGAAGATGAAGAAGAAGAAGAAGAAGAAGATGATGAAGAAGATGATGAAGAAGAAGATGATGAAGAAGAAGATGATGAAGAAGAAGATGATGAAGAAGAAGATGAAGAAGAAGAATATGAAGAAGAAGATGAAGAAGAAGAATATGAAGATGAAGATGAAGAAGAAGAAGATGAAAAAGAAGAAGTCGAAGAAGAAGATGAAGACGAAGAAGACGAAGAAGAAGAAGAAGAAGATGAAGAAGAAGAAGAAGATGAAGAAGAAGAAGATGAAGAAGATGGAGAAGAAGAAGATGATGAAGAAGAATATGAAGAAGAAGATGAAGAAGAAGATGAAGAAGAAGAAGAAGAAGAAGAAGAATATGAAGAAGAAGAAGAAGAAGATGAAGAAGAAGAATATGAAGATGATGAAGAAGAAGAAGATGAAGATGAAGATGAAGAAGATGAAAAAGAAGAAGACGAAGAAGAAGAAGACGAAGAAGAAGATGAAGACAAAGAAGACGAAGAAGAAGACGAAGAAGAAGATGAAGACAAAGAAGAAGAAGAAGATGAAGATGAAGAAGATGAAGAGAAGATGAAGAAGATGAAGAAGAAGAAGATGAAGAAGAAGAAGAAGAAGAAGATGAAGAAGAAGAAGATGAAAAAGAAGAAGAAGATGAAAAAGAAGAAGATGAAGACGAAGAAGACGAAGAAGAAGGAGAAGAAGGAGAAGAAGATGAAGATAAAGAATAAGGAGAAGAAGATGAAGAAGAAGATGAAGAAGATGATGAAGAAGAAGATGATGAAGAAGAAGATGATGAAGAAGAAGATGATGAAGAAGAAGATGAAGAAGAAGAATATGAAGAAGAAGATGAAGAAGAAGAATATGAAGATGAAGATGAAGAAGAAGAAGATGAAAAAGAAGAAGTCGAAGAAGAAGATGAACACGAAGAAGACGAAGAAGAAGAAGATGAAGAAGAAGATGAAGAACAAGAAGATGAAGAAGAAGAAGATGATGAAGAAGATGATGATGAAGAAGATGAAGAAGAAGAAGATGAAGAAGAAGAATATGAAGAAGAAGAAGAAGAAGATGAAGAAGAAGAAGAAGAATATGAAGATGAAGAAGAAGAAGAAGATGAATATGAAGAAGAAGAATATGAAGAAGAAGAATATGAAGAAGAAGAAGATGATGAAGAAGAAGAAGAAGATGATGAAGAAGAAGAAGATGATGAAGAAGAAGAAGAAGATAATGAAGAAGAAGAAGATGATGAAGAAGAAGAAGATGAAGAAGTAGAAAAAGAAGAAGCGTGTCTTCGACAAATCTATCTCGGGACCACTGTGCCCCAGCGTCGTAGCCGGCGGCACCGTCCTTGCCGTCGTCGCCGTCGTCGGCGTGGCGTCCGCGTCCGCTCTTTGTTGCGATGAAAAGCGGCCGCATTTGCCGTTCCTGTCTGCCGTGCGGAGTACCCACGCCTTGGCAAGGTAAATGGACTTGTTACAGCGACACAGGGCCCCACAAAGGGGAAACTAACCGGGCCACTTAGCTCGGGTCCCTCTATTTATACGGCCTCTGAAGAGCCGGAGATTTTTTCGCATGACGCTAGTCAAAATAACCGTGGTAACCGCAACTCAAGTGAGGGGACAATGAAAATCATATTCAGATATTTTCAACAACAGGAAGTTGAAGGCTACCATTTTGGAATAACATTTAATTTAAAATTAATATTCATAAACATTATTCGCAACATTACATGCGTTTATATCTTACGCACTTCTAACTTAGGCTTCTGGAATTATTTGTTGGACGAATGGTTGACGTCCATATTTACATGATTAAAATACGAACGATTGTACTCCAGTGGAGAGTTAAAAAAAATTATGCGATCTAATTCCCCAACACATCTCTCACATTCTAACGCTTCTAATTACGTTATAAATTATACACAATATAATTTCAAGTCCCATTCATGCATTTACCAAACTATAAATTGTTTTCCTATTTCAGCACACATTCTTATTTTCGTGAATACATAGTGTACAGAACCTTAAGTAAAATATGAAGTTTGAAATTTTGAGAGAAATTAACATTTCGGGAGTGAACACAAAAAAGTTCCTTTTAAATTCACCTGAGAACAACACTGATACAATTCCGCACGGCGCTCTCCAAAGAGAAACATCTCTCCGACAGTTCGCAGAAAAGTGGAGATAAGTGTGTTCAGTGATAGTAATAAACGGTATCAAATGACTGCGAGAGTTTTAGTTTACATGAACAACAAAGAACTGTTCAGAATAGGGCAAATAATTAAAAAAGTCCCTCATCTATATCTATAATTCTCATCCCGTAATGAGTTAAAATGCTGAAAGAACAGCAATACCTACAGAGATGCAATGTCTTATTCGATTCCTTCCTAACACAATTCTATGAAACTCAATGAAATGAAAGAAATGAAATATTCAATGAAAGAAAAAACAAATGCCATTCGCTTGATTTTGTAATTCACTTTAGTACATTTGATAATCGTGTTTGACTTTTGTTCTTTATTCAATGCATAAATTCATGATCTAGTACTGTGTAATTCACAGGTTGAAATAGAAAATTGAAACAGTGAAATCCGTTCATTGTACGAAATTCAAACTTCACTAGTATGACCGAGGGAAACCACAAAAAGCTCCGGTGAAGATGGTAGGTCCGGAAATCGAACCCGTAACTCCCGACTGCGAAGACAGCGCGCTACTCACTGAGCCACTTTGCTCGGTGCATTAAGTATACGAGAACGTAATTTGCAACATATATGAACAAGGTAAATCCACTTTTTTGGTATCAGGGACCCTCAAAACATGTTTTCCTGCCGAAAAATCAGTACTTGAAACTGCAGCATTACAGAACATTCTCTTACTACTTAGTAGATATGGGAAAACTAAAAGTACGTCAAGAAAACGATCAACATATCTCTTGACACAATCGATGTCACCCCATCGCACACATGTTTTGCGTACATCTCCGATAAGCTCTTATGAACTTTACAGCACACTGAAAACATGAGCCACAAATGACCAATGAGAGACACGCAAAGGCCTCCATGTAACCACACGGATGCAGAGGATGCATGCACGTACACAAGCATACCTACACGCAGGTCTCTAAGTGCACCTTGTTTTCGCCAATTGAACATTAAAGTTAAACGAAGTACCTACAATTTATACTCGGCTGTGCGCTCCCTCTGCGGAAACATAGCGCTTTGCGGTGTTGGAGAATTGAAAGCTTACTGCTGTTGTGTTATGGGTTTCCCTCTTATTGAAACCAACAGCTGAAAATTGATTTAAAAATACATCCGTTACCATTTGCTGATACAAAACTGTAGGAGACACTGCTGTTCCACCGTTGAACGTATTCACTTATCTACTATAAAACACTTCTATTCTAATTTACATATGTTTTCAAAATAAACATTTTTTATAAATAATCATGTTTAGTATCGATTAATTTAGTATCTTTTCCTTTACATTAATGACATAAAACAAATTTTATATTTTTGACAGAAAAAAATTATTGACTCTAAAAACATTATTGACTGACTATAACTGTTTAGACTTTCTGTGCCAGTGAACACAACCGCGTGTGCCTATGAACATATATTTTCTGAGTGAATTTAAAGAAATCCTAAAGCAAAAAGTTGACTTAATCATCAAACTACCCGTGAGGTTTATTAAAATAAAGTTTCTGACTTCACTGCCATTATTAACTCTTAATTTAACTAAATTAATTCCGGTGCAATTTAATGATACCATATCCATGACAAATATGATAGAAAAATATTGAAAATATCACATACATACATACATTGTAACACTCCCGGTCGTCTCGTGAGAGAACGCCCGGTAAGCGGCCCTGAAATAGCTCAGTCGGTGATGGAAGGAATTGTTAACAAATACTGGTAACATGAAAGAAACACTTGGATCACTGGTAAAATCACTTTTATTCCTGGGCAAAATAATTCAAAATGCCCCAGGGAAGTTACACATGTAAATAGAATCGGAAATTTGAAAATTAGGTGGACAGATAAGAAGATGAAAAGTTAGTAGCCAGTATAAAGCTTAGAAATTAGGAAGACTTATAATTAGCATCACAATGGTAACAAATATTACAGATCAATGTGTCTTAGCGCGACACCGCATTACAGGATTTTCGCAGGGATGAATACCCTGAATTATATTGCCTTGGTAAAGTTTCTTTTTGTGGGCCCGGAACGGGCGCGTTCCCGTCGAGGGGAGGCGGCGGCGACCTTCGCAGGGGGGCGCGGCCGGGGCAATGTCCTTGTGCCCACCCAGGCACCCGCGTCAGCTGGTCTGGCGTCAGAGGGCGACACCCTCAGAGGCGGCGGCGCGGCCAAGGGAAGGCGGCGGCGCGGCCAAGGGAGGCGGCGTTGTAACGGCGCCTGGCCGTCTAGTTGAGCTCGGGGTCGGCTGATGGCGTCACCCAAAAGGCGGTGGCGCGTGGCTGCGTTGAAACGACGTCTGGGAGAACTGGCAGAAACTGGTAGACTTGGAGCGGACGGGCGTTCACAATCTCAGGAACGTAGTGGTCGATCATGCGTCTCTCTGATTTCCGTGATAATAATTGTCGGACACAACTTCGGACAGTTTAGCAATCCTTCGGAGAAACATTCGCCTCACGACGAATTCCCACCCCAGAGAATTTTCTCTGTCTACTGCAGCCGGCTCAATGCTCAAAACTCGCAGCAAAATAATAAAATCCCACATAGGCACATTCGCCCGAATAATCCCACCCCAGATAAGTTTTTCTCCCAACTGCCCTCAGCCTAGAACTCAGGCTCCTTCCGACAAAATTTACAAGTCTTTCAGAGACACACTGGTCTCTCCCCGACGAATAGTTATCCCCCCAGAGAAGATTCTCTCCCGACTGCTCCCCGTCTAAAAGATCTGGCCCCGTCTGATGCTCTGCACTTTCTGATATTCTGTCAGTCGAAATTGCATTAGGTTAACTTTTGCCCCCACCCAATTTTCTCGTATGTTCTGGCTCCTTAAGATAGTTGCGTCGCCATTGGCCGAGAGAAATGGCGCATTGCGTTATTGCGACCAATGGTGACAGGGGTAGTGAATGGAGTTCCGACTCTTTGCATAACTGTGAGCGTCCAGAAATTTTCTTTACCCTTCTAGAACATGCTCGCACAAGACGGGCGTTGTCCGTGAAAGAATTGATGTCGATTTCAAAAGCGGTCTAGAAGGTTCTCGCAGCCGGCCATGTGAACACGTGCTCCACAGTAAATCTGTCGACGACTGACCCTCTTAACGACTACTTTAATGTGCCGGAGGCGGAGACGGGTGTCGCGATAAGCGAGGTTGCGCGCGTGAGGCCATGTGTTTATCCTCTCAGTAAGGCTCAGGGTGGCCGAGTCTGTTTGTTTAATTTAATTTTCCTGGCTGGAGAAATCGGTTTCGCCACAACATGTATACATATATGTGTGTGTGTGTAGTGATAGAATCTATTTTGTTAGTACTCACGATTAGGACCTCACTTATGATGGAAATATAAATCTAACATCCGATACACCTGGTATATACTGTGGGTCATAGACAATCAATAGGTTGCCTACCAATAAAAAGAAATATAGGACCTTTTGGTCATTTACTAACTGAAATAAATATGCCGTCGATTGCTGATGAATCCGTCACATATATGTGAAACATATCGAGTAATAATGGAGCCACAAGAACAGGAATCCGGAGGAGAACGTGCGCGAAATACATACATTGTAATGTGGAACCGACTGCCATTGTCTTAATCTTAACTACACTGGTCTTTGTGAAAATTTCAACACCCAGAAGGAATGGTCGGTATCACTAAGAAATGGGTGGATGTGTAGAACAGTATATCCATAAGAAGTAATTAAATTTGCATAGAGATGGCTTGCACGTTTGTCTAGCTGCGTCCTCCTTTGTGTGACAGATCAGGTCAGTGTTACGCCACACTCAGTCCGGGTAGAGCCGACGAATGTCGTGAAAACGCGCAAGAGTGTGCCGATGTGCCTCGTGGACGCCAAAGGGCGCAATATCAGGATCTGAGCGAGTTCGAACGGGGCAGAATCATCGGTCTCCAAAAAGCGGGTTTGTCGTACCGTGACATTGCCGCTCGAACGGGACACGTTGCTACGACAGTGATGCGTGTGGGGAACCAGTGGATAGAGGAGGGCCATACACAGCGGCGAGCGGGTACTGAACCACACAAAAGACAACAGCGCGAGATGCCCGCAATTTTGTCCGCATGACCGTAACCGACAGAACGGCGTCGTCCACCGTGTTGGCTCGCCTTTGTACCACTGCAACGGGTGTGGTCATGTCTGCGTCGACAGTTCGGCGCCGTCTGCTGACAGGTGGACTGGTGGCACGCATACCACTGCGCCTGATTCCGTTGACCAGAAACCACCAACACCTCAGACAGCAATGGGCACGTGAACGTGTTCAATAGTGTGCTGAGTGGCAAAACGTGGTGTTTTCGGACGAGTCGCGCTTCAATTTGTGCTACAACGATGGCCACGTATGTGTTCGACGTTTCCGTGGTCAGCCAGGTTGCATTGTTCCGTGCCATAGCGGACAAACACCAAATGTCATGGTTTGGGGCGCCATTGGCTACAATGTGCGATCTCGCCTCGTACGTATTGAGGGCTATCTGAAATATAGAGTACTATATAGTATAGTCACTTTAGAGTCATTCCACGTCAAATCACACACGCGCAAAACATCACTATTTTTTTAGGGAGTTGAAATTTTTTTATTAGCTCTGGGGTTGAAAATAGATGACAATTATTTTTTCCTTTTTTTCTCTAATTCCACCCTCTGCAAAAATATTACCATTTACTTTTTAGGAAGAATCATGCGCGCACTAATGTTTAAAATTTGTTTGCGCAAATACCGTTTTATACAGAAAAATAAAATTACACTTAAATTTAACTTAAGAGATTTACTTTCATGTGATGTAAATATATTTTTTGTGAACATATTAATCCAATATTTAAAATATATTTTAATTTTTAAAATGCACATTTTTTAGGTCGGCAATTACAAAAATACACATGTATTTATACTCTAATTTTGTTTAGATGTGCCATATTTCAAAGTGGGACACACACATATACCGTTTCAAAAAATAGTTTTTTCACCGGCGCAAGTAGGCAGCCCGCTGTCCGCCATACTCGCTACTTAGGCGTCAATGACACGACGCAACGTGACGTCCAAACATAATGCACCCGTGAGACTTATGTCATGCTATGAATCGCAGAAGCACATATACGGTCTCAAATGGAAGTCTTCTGACGAAATGGTGGATTATTAGGTTTATTTATAAACAACTGACACCAGGGCCGTTTCTAAAACCTACGAGGCCCCCGGCGGATTCCAAAATGAGCCCTCCCCTACACAAACAAACACATGCACACGCGCGCCCGTATGCGCGTGTACATCATTCAGTGATAAATACACCTCTACAAATTATAGTTGCATTACTACCAATAAATAAGACTTCAATGCCTAGTCAAGAAATTAAAGAACCCAGGCAAATATAATAATAATAATAATAATAATAATAATAATAATAATAATAATAATAATAATAATAATAATGACTCCCAAAGTCCAGCCCTACGTCCGAGCAATTGAGAACTTAGCCACGTGGGAGACGGGCAACGTCAGAAAAGTTGGCGGCAAACAGGACGATGGCACACCCATAGAGATATGGAGACACGGAATATGCGTCGTAAGGCCTCGCAAAAGCAGCCGCTGCCTGGGGAGCGCCGGGGCACCTTCGGAGCCACCGCTGGAGGTGACAGCATGCGAGCCGGTGGAGATCAGGAGCTGAACAGGCGGGCCCTGATCGGGGATAACCCCGAATATACTACAGCCGAACATAGCAGCACCCATCCATCTCCACTTACAGCTGCACCTGTCGCAAGTGCTTCCCAGAGAAGCAATCTATTGCTCCCAGAGGCCACTGCCGCAGGCAGGCAACGCAGAAGGATGAAGTGGACTACAGAAATAAATACCTTCATCATGCGTGAATACTACACCATTACCAAAATGGAGACTGACACTACGGCCTACCGACAAAAGTTACATCAAAGATTTCTTTACCGTTTCCCTGATTCTGAAGTTAGTGAGCAAAGAATAGCGGACCAGCGTCGAGCAATTGTTCAGAAAAATCTCCTCTCTGCACCAGTTTTGGAAGCAATCAAGGAAAAAGTGAGAAAAATGCTCAACTCCCCAGAACCTAGTAATCTGAGGGCAATGGAGATATCAGCTGTGCAAACTCAGGATGACAAGCATGTCAGAAATTATGGATGATAAGAGTAGTGAAGAGGTGCAAATTCGCAATGAATTTGAGGGCAAAAAATCAGGTCAGGTTAGATCAGGTCATAGGAAATTTTTTCATAGCCATATACTGAAGAAAAAACCTAACCCGGTATGTTTTTCTTGCAATTGCCGTCTGAACATTAATCACATCATCCAGGAATGTCCTCAATATAATTCCACCAGACCTCAATTTTTAATATAGAATGATTTAATTGTATTCTAAGTGGTGATACATACCAAAGCAATGTAACAAAATTTTGTATCGAAATAGGTGTTTTGGGCAATATTAAATTGTATTAGAAAATATAATATCTTATTTCTTACTGTATTAATTATCATTGATGTAACTTTAAGGTTTATGTTTTATAGTTTTGTTTCTTTAATCATCATTGTAATGTGACCTTAATATTGTAAAAACTTAATATTTTTAATGTAAAATGTAAAATATTGTATTAATTTAAACGTTATGACCCAGATTATATGCGACTTAAATTAAATTAATTTTTAAAATATCTTTAAATTCACTTCATATAAATTCACTACATGTAAACTAGGAAATTATTCCATTGAGTCAATTCAGAATTATGACCCTAATCACCATTTTCTAATCTGCATATTCCCATTTTTACGTATTTTGTTTTTACGTGCCTTGTTCAATTTATTGCATAGTTCACTGACGATGCATTATTAGTAAAGCAAATATATAATAAAGAGAAAATCACCACATTCGGGGCCAGCTGCGCGAAAAGTGCAGCTCTAACGCAACATGAAACATCTCAATTAATACCTCGGCTTCATTCTTCACCGTTAATAATTCCCTCTGACAACGGCTATGAATAAATTCTGTGCGTCCAGGTGCATTCGTCACTGTACAGCAGATTCACAGCGCCAGAGCGCCATAAAACATATTCTAAGATGAAAATAGTGAGATTTCCCAGCCCGAAAATGTAGCCATGTTAGTAATATTACAAATCGAACAAAGCAAAAGAGTGAATGCCGAAAAAATAATATATAACTACAACAGTAACAATACAAACAAAAACGATGGACGCATATATATTTTTCATTACTACAGTACCGGTCCACATTCCAAAAAAGTTTGGAAACAAAATTTATAAAATGTTTTGATTCCGGAAACATAATATTGAACTTCTTCTCTTAGTATGACACACCTAGTTTTAGCACTTTTTATCGATAAATAAACATATATTATAGAATTCTATAGCAATTAGCATACTAGATTCTTTTGTTCCAGATTTCCTTAAGCAACACTTCAGTACCCTATTCCAGGGCCGGATTTATGCATGTGCTGACAGTGCTGCAGCACAGGGCACTCCACCAAAAAGGGGCCTCCACCAAATAAAAAATTAAATTTTTTTTATTTTGGTCTATTTTTCTGCAAAAGCTTTTTAATTTCATTGTTATGTAGTAATTTGTATTTTTTTAAATTTAGATTTCATGATGCATTTTTAGTCTCAAGAATATCTACTTATTTAGTATGTATTCAAAGTTATTTATGATTTATTCAGTATTAAACGCACATAATCTAACCGAATATCGTGTTTCAAACATGATCACTAGTTTCGACTTGCTCTTTTGGCTAAGCCGATCTGATTTTATACTATGAATAACGTAAAAATCTTCGAAGATGATTCTCAAAATTCTAAAACTCGTAGTGAAGCACAAGCTTTATATAACAAAATGAATATGTTAGAAATCGCAATTTATTCAGTATTTTGGAATGATGTCTTGTGCAGAGTAAATGACACAAATAAAGTACTTCAGAATTCCAAGTTAGATTTGAATACTGCTGTTGCAGCTATTAAATCGTTGAGATTATTTATTCAAGAAAGGCGCGACAGTTTTGAATATTATGAAAAATTAGGAATGGAAAAATCTGGGACAACAGAGTATGTAATACGTAGAAAAGGACAACGAAATGTTCGTTTGGTTCCATTAGATTATGAAAATTCTGCAAACGTTCAGTTAACAGCTGCTGAAGAATTTCGAGTGAAAAGTTACCTTCCAGTAATTGACCAGTTTTTAGTTTCTTTAGATCAACGTGTCTCTGCATATGAAATAATTTCTTCTCGGTTTGGTTTTTTATCAAAATTAGGCAACCTTAGTTCAGATGAAATAATCAAGCACGCAACAAACCTTAGTAAAATTTATGTAGACGACGTCGATGAAAATCTTGGAATTGAGTTGATCCAATTCAAAGAATTCATTAACCAATTCATACAAGATGAGGAATCTAAAAACGCTTTAAGTCGGGAACATTTTATGTATAACTTAATAATTGAGAAGGGAATACAAGACACGTTTCCGAATGTAGAAATTATTTTAAGAATTTATCTTGTGTTAATGATAACAAATTGTACAACGGAAAGATCATTTTCAAAATTAAAACTTCTAAAAAATAGATTGAGAACTAGTATGACAGAAGAACGACTTAATTATCTTTCTATTTTGAACATCAATTTTGATATTCTAAAAGAATTATCTTTCGACGATGTAATTGAAGAGTTTGCTTACAGAAAAGCAAGAAAAGTTCCTGTAGTTTAGTTATTATAATTAAGTTGTAATGTGTTGTAAATATTCGGTTTATAAATAAAATATTGTACGCAAAAATTATTTGCAAAAAATTTTTTTTTAATTAAACATATTTGACACATAGATTTTATTTTGTCAGCCGTCAACTGCATATAATATATATGGGGAGGGGCCTCCACCAAAAATCAGCACATGGGCACCCACAAAGTTAAATCCGGCCCTGCCCTATTCACTATTTCAAAAATTTCACTAAAATTTGTTTCATCGTAGTACAAGATTATATGGAAGACCTCACTGCCATTGGCTTTTATTCTAAATAGATTTATTTCACGTCCACAAAGCAAACACAGTCTGAATGTGTCGTATGTGTGTAAAATACAACCCGTTCAGGTTTTCTTGAGCACCATATTCTCTCTTTTTTAATATTATTGGTTGAATTGTGGATAACGGTCGCATCGACAGTTAGTGGCAACATAGAATATCAAGAAATTAATATTGGTTCCCGAGTAAAAGAAACTATTCCTCAGGCGAGTAACATACTTGGTTTGAAGTACAGAATTACTACGAGTGACTGGGTTTGCAATTACTTTGGCATCAACCAAATTGACCGCTCAAGAATGCGTGCGAAGACAATGAAACTATATTTTACATCCAAAATGGATCATAACGGAATTTTATGTCCAGGACGGACCAGTAATGGACTTTTCAAGAACTTGCTCAATGGAGCAAAGGAAACTGGGATAACAGCCAGATCGAGATGGAGGTAATTGACCCAGAAGCTTGTTACTGGCATGATTAGCCTTTTAGAATTCTACAATACAAATGGTAAGTATTGCATTAGAACTATTATTGAAACAAATAATTTCAGTTTTGATGTTCGACGGAGAAAATATTCTTCTTGACTTTTAAATTCGCAAATCAATTTTAATAGAATATTTTAATGTTTTAATGTCATCTCGTACTGCGTCGTAAAACAACGTACGTGTATTTTGCGTGGATTTTTGTAGCGCCAATTTTAATTGTTTAAAAATGTTTTTCTAAAAAATGGCTCCAATTTTTTCTTTAAAATTTTTCTTGTGTCTATCAAAAGACTATAAAAAAGTTGTGCTAGTCTCATTGCCAGCGAGCTTTCTGTTTTCGCAAAAATTGCAAAAATTTGACATTTCAAAACAAAATTGAAGATAAGGTTTTTCCTTAATGCAATATGTTATGCAAAGATTAGACATCAGTGTCCAAAGGCTTCGGTCTCTCTCCGACAATTGTCTCGCTTCGCTTTTCAAGATTCAGAATTTAGTGACAAAGATTTTTAAAATTTCTTTCCTTAAAGTAAAGAAAATAAATGTTACTATTTTTTTTTGATTCTGAGTGTTTTATGTAATGAAGTAGTTGCTATTTTCCCTGAGTACCCGCGCTTCCCACACGGGACGTGACTCACACGAAATATGTATAAATACGGATCTTTGGAATCTCGCCTTGATCTCTCTGGTTCCTCACCGTTCAAGCAGAAAAAAGTGTATTTGTTTGTGCAAACTTGTTTCGAAATATAAAGGGAAAAGAAGGGGAAGTAGGGGCAGCGTATATCACAATTTGAGTAGTTTTTGCGTAATTTTGCGCGAAATACAGGCAATTTCGCCCATGGGATAGAGGAAAGAACGCTAAAAAATTGTACTGGTCTCTTTTTCTGCAAACACTGTATTTTCACAAATTGAAAAAAAATACTCTTGGAAAAATATAACATTAATGATATACTTTTTCTTAATAAAATCTGTTATCTTAATATTTGCTTGAAGTAAATTCAATTTATAAAAAATTCTCAAAACCGCTTTTAAAACATTGAAGCAAAAAAACTATTTGCTTTAATGTTTTTCATAGAGCAAAAAACCCTTGAAAAATTACATATGTTCATTTTCAGTGAACACTATTGTCGAAAATTGCAAAATAGTATAATTGGAAAACTAGAGTATTGATGATAGAAATTTTTTCCTGTTATAAAAATTAGATTAAATAAGTTAATGTACAATATTTTTAATTTACCTGTGGTTTTCAAGTAATTATTTGTTTTTAACCTCGGGTCGTAAACATTTTTTCTTTCAAAAAGGGATCCAAATTTTTTGTTTAAATTTTTGCTCTTAAGTGCGCTAAAAAATGGTGCAGAGATCATTTTCGTTGAACTCACTGAATTTTCGAATATTGAAAATGTTTAAAATAATGCGAGAAAAAAGTCACAACATCTCCATGGATTCACCGTTTAAAGGGATGAGTTGTTTTGCAGGCTCTTCTCAGTTGAAGGTGTATTTCCTTCATCAATGATTGGCAGCTATAATGACTTGGCGGTTGGCCTGCCATATTGACGACGATATGTCGTAAGGCTTTCGATAAAAACTAGCAGTGAGCACTACCAATTAGAACTTTCATTAATAATTAAAGTAAAGGTGAGCTCTGCAATAACGATTCGCTTAGGTCGGAGGTTCGTTCCTCGATTAGTATTTCCATTTTATTCGTACGATGTTTCCTGTAATCAGGATCATGGAAACAGGACGAAAACCATAAACGAGATAGAGATCATTGGCCCAAAAGCTGATATTTCTAAGCGTTCATTAACAAACAGGAAGGATTTTTCAGTGTGAGAAAATTGCACAGAGTATCGAAATATCAGTTAAATTCTAAATAGAATACTAGATTTTGCATGCCTCTCTGACAAGCTCATGAGTGTGTCTAACCAGAACAGCATCACTAACACTCCCCAAAAATATGCTACAGAAAGATCTCATTTGTAAATTACGGCCTAAAGAAAACTCGCATCCCTCGAAAACAGAAGCGCCTCTGACCGGAAGTTCTTAGGGTTCGATATCCGACAGTGGATGATTTGCGGCATAAACTACAGAGTTGGATCGAATTCAGCCACTGTCTGGAGTAGAATAATTCGTGCTGTCGACTGAACTGATCGGTAAGTTTTCCGTAGTTTCTCCTGTCAAAAACAGCAGATTGCCGGAGCAGTACCTAACAAATGGGCTCTGGGCTGCGGGCGATCATTCCTTCCTGATACTTGTTCCCTCCCCCTCTCTCTTCCTCTCTCTGTCTCTCTCTTCCTCTCTCTGTCTCTCTCTCTTCCTCTCTCTGTCTCTCTCTCTTCCTCTCTCTGTCTCTCTCTCTTCCTCTCACTGTCTCTCTCGCTTCCTCTCTCTCTGTCTCTCTTCCTCTCTCTGTCTCTCTTCCTCTCTCTGTCTCTCTTCCTCTCTTTCTGTCTCTCTGTCTCTCTCTCTGTTTCTCTCCCTGTCTCTCTGTCTCTCTCTCACTCACTCACACACACACATTAGACTTACACATCCATACTTTACACTACCACACATTGCAGAACATCGGGAGCTCAGAGCCTGTCCAGAGTAGGGTGGTGCACGGTGGTGGCGATACCGATAGGAGGGGATACTCATAAGCTGACGTGAATATCGGTGCCGGATTCCACATTGCAGCGTGGGTGGACCACCTCCACCTCTAGAAATAATATACACTAAATTTACGGGACCATTGTTTTTAAATTTGGCACGATTGCATTTAAAACTGCACAAAAGTATTTATATTTGGAAAAATGCCATAAATAAAAAATATAATTAAAAGATCCAATACAGAACCATATATTTCTTTACGGAAGAAATAATTTTTTTTTTAAATAATGAAGTGATAGGTGGAAGCGAAAAAATGTTTGCCGCGTTTATATTTTCAAAATTTGAAAACCAGGTCTAAGCTACATTTAGAAACACACCTTTCTCTATTCGAGTACATATAAAAAAGTCTGTCTCTATTTTTGAAAATTATTAAAATGTCTTACGTTCGTCATCAAAGGTACCGTTTAGAAATTAAATAATTCGTTTGAAATTCTTAGGATTTTTGGCGTGGCCCGATTGTTCGAATGTAGTGTGGTTTACTTACTGGAACTATAAGCGGTATTTGTACGTTTCATGAAATCTGTGGACAATCTAACAAATTTAATTTTAATAGGTTGTTTTAAAAATAGCGATTGAGGTGCAGCACAAAACTGCGAATAATGACAACGAATTGATTCAACGTATGGAACGTGGCGGGAAACGAAGGGAGATATTTTCAGTGGTGTCAACAAAGCCTTGTGCCTTACAGTGTACATTTTTTTCAGAACCAGGGACCCCAAGAACGGGTATTTCCGTCAACATTTCGACATCGATTTTCTGCAGCATTACAGTAATTTATCTACACTACGTTTATAAGAAAGTTAAGAAATAGAAGATCTGTAATGTTACATAAAACATACTTTTACCAAATATTACAAAAATCTTGTCAATGGCAGAAAACGTATCTTGCTAATGACCGCTCCTTTTGAAGGATCATTGCGTATAAGAGGCGAGAAAGGAATCTTTACAAGGGAAATTATATATACGATTATGCAATGATAAAGTGTCTCGGGGCATTTGCCCGATGTATCAGCAGGCAAGTTCAGCCCAGCATTTGGTAATGGAATGTTCGATGGTATTCTAGCGGAGAACTATAAACAGAGAGTGAATGCAACCGTTTATGATTTGACAAGAGGATTTATAGTAGCTCAAAATCGAGGGCAATTTGCGTACTTCCATTCGATTTATCTCCTTTTTCATCTCTTTTTTGACCAATAACCTACATATTACCATCAATCTATGCAGCTGAGCAAAATGAACAATATTGATATGACAAAATATAAATAAATAAATAAATAAATAAATAAATAAATAAATAAATAAATAAATAAATAAATAAATAAATAAATAAATAAATAAATAAATAAATAAATAAATAAATAAATAAATAAATAAATAAATAAATAAATAAATAAATAAATAAATAAATAAATAAATAAATAAATAAATAAATAAATAAATAAATAAATAAATAAATAAATAAATAAATAAAGTCTATTGTTGACGAAGCTCAGGCCATTAGTTATTGAGCTTCCGCAGTCGAATTGCGGGTGATCAATTTCTGCTTTGTATCTTTTAGTTTTCACTCGCATCATGAAAATATTTTTGTAAAGGAATGAATTTCACCTTTACAAGAGTGCACCGGCCAGATTAGTAATCCTTTGATGCAAGGTATGAAGCGATCAGTGTATGTTTAACATTTATGGGTTTAAGTTGATGCTTTTAGGGTGATTACTCACCTGCATTTTACTACGAAATAGCCCAAATTCATTAGTCAAAAGAGTACTACGGTTCCTTAATTCAACAATGTAATACTATATCGAATGTACACTCTAAAATATTACCTTTTGTTTCGTACAGACATTTCATTAATTACCCATCGCTACGTAATTGTTCGTTCCGTCAACATGACACGCGGATACTTTTCTATACTACATTAAAAATGAAAATGTGAAGTTTTATCTTAAATTTACAAAGGTGATATTTCGTTCATGAAGTTTAAGCGAGCCATGGTGTAGTGGTCAGACATTTCACCTTCCACTTCTTCGAATTTGAGTTAAATTCAGGGCGATTTGTAATTTGATTTATTTTTTTGTTTTTAAATATTTATTTTATTTTTACAGAGCATACATAGATCAGTACTTTTAATGCAGTTTACATATGTTGTGTGGGCTTACAATTTAATTTACCTAAAAACATATTTATTTGGGCGAGGAAATCTTTTGCAGACACCTCTAAAAACAATCTATTTCTAAACATTTGACTAGGAATGCATGCTATGAATATCTATTTTTAATTCTGTTTCTGTGAGAAGGAGTTTTTCGGAGTCTGAAGTTGGCCAGGTGAATATGCGGTATGGAGAGATAGAACTGATTGGAGAGATACGTTATATGGTGTTGTATGGAGTCCATTTGGAATTCTTTGTGGAGCTGTGAGTTTGTGATTAACGAAGGAGAATTTGTGATAGTTCTAAGAAACTTGTTCTGGATTATTTAAAGCTTGTCAAGGTTTGTTTTGCTGCAGAGATCCATACTTAACAGGCGTACGTTCGTATAGGAGTGGTCTAATGCTAGTTTTGTAGATGGTTATAGCTGATGGCAATGGGAAGTGGGAAGTGGGAAGATCGATTAATGATGGGTTTTAGTTGATATAGCATATTTTTTGCTTGTTGTATTTTACTATTGATGTGTTGGCTCCAGTTGAGTTTAAGTTTCTTCGTCTTAATTAACTCAGTCTATATTAAGCTCGAGATATTTTACAGTACTATTTGCGGGTAGTCAATTAATGGTTTCATTATTTATTGTGAGCGGTGCTGGAAGTGTATATGATCTTCAAGTGGATATTTTGATAGCTGTTTTTGTGGGATAAGTTTGATTTTTAAATATGCTGCCCAACTGTCTATAAGACTGAGATACAATTGAAGAGAGTTTCTGATATGTACTAGCGAATCTCTAGCTGGGACAATTTGCTTTATCATCCGCGAATTGGACTGTTTGAATGTTGTCTAATTTTGGAAGGTCAGAAACGTATTGATTAAAAAGTGTAGGGGATAGTTGTGAACCCTGTGGCAAGCCTACACTTATTTGTCCCGGATTTGAATGATGACCGTTTACGGAGACTGAAAACGTTCTATTGTTAAGTTAGGTGGTTTATTTTTAAATGAGAGAATGGCCATACCTTTGTTAGTTTGTAGATCATTGCTTCATTCCAGACTCTATCATAGGCCTAGGTGATGTCAATAAATATCCCGACCGTGCGCTTTTTATTTTGGAAGCCTTTGTGGATGTATTCCGACAATCGCAAAAGTTGATGGTTGATAGAAAGTTTTTCGGTGAAGCCAAATTGTTGTTTGGGAATTGCATTAGTCTGTATCAGGAATGCTTTTAATCGTGTAAGGATAGCTTTCTCGAATTTTTTTGCAAGGGTTGGGAGTAAACTGATAGGACGATTAATGAGGGATACTTATTTGGTTTGCGGATCGGTATGATAACAGCGCGCTTCCATATTATGGGAAAATACCCGATTCTGAGACACTAGTTATATATATATTTGTGATGAAGGCCAGAACAGAGGGAAGAAAGTGTTTGACTATTATATTACTTTTGTTATCGTGCCCAGGGGATTTTTTGATTGGCAGTTTGGTTATGATTTCTTGGGGTGACATCAACTTCATTCTTGGGTGTGGTCCGTGAGTAGGGGTATATGCCACATTATTGATTACTTGGTGAGATGGGTGGGATTGCGTGGTATTTGTGGTAAATGTGGACGAAAAATAATTGGCGAAATTATCTCCCTTTTGAAAGGGATTATATGCTTTTGTTGTTGCTGATTCATTTTGGAGGAACTATGATTTTTGGCCTGAGTATCTTGTTTGTGAATTGCCAAAATGTGTTGTTTCGTGTATTGAGAGACTGATTGAGTTCATGAAATTGATTATTTTTATGATTACTTCATTTTTTAGGATATTTCTGAGAATACTTAGTTCGTATTTGACGCTGTTACTTTTTGAGAGGGCCAAAAATCGTCTGGTTTTATTTTTAATATTTATAATTTTCATGATTTCTGGGGGACTATTGGTGTAATTGTTTTTCTTCTAAGCATTTGTCTTTAATTTTGACTGTTGGGTTGGCGTTTGGATGATAGAATTTAGAAATGATACTGATTGGTCCATCTCTAGAGGGATGTGCAGTATTTTAATTTTGGGGAGTAATGAATTTAATTCTGTGTGAAACTGGGGCCAATTGATATTACAAATTTTTGTTTTGGAAAATGGAGCATGAGGAGGGGGATTTGTTGGGAGGTTATGAGTACGGGAATGTTGTCTGAATCTAAGTCGAATGTTGTGGAAGCGTGAAATTTAAAAGATGAGTTTGTTATTCCTATGTCTAATAAGTCGGGGGCCCTTGAGTTGTCATGGGGGTAGTATGCAGGTTCCGGCGTTGTTATTACTTACAATGTGGAATTATTTATAAATTGTGCCAGCTTTTTTCCGTCACGATTATTTTTTTTGCTGCCCCATGGCGTATGTTTTGCGTTCATCTATCAGTGTATTAAAACATTATTTCCTGCTTGAAATAAATTTTTGAAGTAGTTTATGTTTAATTTATGATCGGGAGGCTTAAAAATTGTTATAATTGTCCAAGATTGTTGTACTATTTTGGCATTAAGAGCAATTACTTCTATTTCATTGAATGTAATAATGAAGGTATTGGTATGAGGTGAATTGATTGCCATTGACTCCTCCTCCTTTGTTCGGTGATCTATCTTTTCTGTATGTGACATAGTCTGGACAGTTCAACGCATTGCTGGGTTTTAAATGCGTTTCCGTAATGCAACGTCAACATTATAGGTATGGAGAAATTGAGTAAATTCTATTTTTTCATTAGCAATACTATTAGCATTCCAGTTCATGAAGGTTATTAAGTTGTTAATGTGTTGTGCTACCATGCTATTGAAGTAAGATGACAATGAATTTTGTTATTACTGATTATTGCTGGGATGATTGAATTGATTATGTTTACAACATGAGTTGTAATGGAATTTATTAGGGTGTGTATGAATGAATTATAATTATTGCTGTTATTATTATAGTTTGTTTTGTTTGGTGATGGGTGGTTTTGGTTGGGTTGATAAAGACGATTAAAGTTGGAGGTTGTAGTTAGGAAAGTAAAATTAGGAATGCTGTTTGTGGGTGCTAGATTTGGAAAATTGTCAGAGGTTAAGCGAGATGAGGAGTTATTGTTGGGTATCTTTTTGGGATTGGTTGGTTGTGAAGTTTTGGATGGCGGTTCTCCATTATGAGCTCCGTTAGGGGGGTGGGGTTCAGTTAGTTTTTTGTAGAACGAACATTCGTCAGAGCGGACGTGTGCACGATGAGACCCGTTGCAGTTCTTACAAAAAAGGGTGAGCATTTTATTTGCACAATTAACCGAATAGTGATATTTTGAGCAGTAGATACAGGCTAAGGTGTGACTACAATTATTGCGAGTATGACTAACGTGTAAACACCTTAGGCATTGAATGGGTTCTTTTGTTCTACGTCTTGTTTCAGTTTTCACTTCTAAGTTGCAAATTTCCATTATTTGTAATACAATGTCTTTGCTCTGTTGGTCGTTAAACTCAGCAGATACCACTGGGAAAGGAATGCTTTTTTGCAGTCTGGTAACGCTGATTAGCGACGGGCAGTTTTCTTTGACGTCCTCGAAGATTTCCTGTATTGATAAAGTTTGATGAACATTTTTAAAAACTATGGAGAATTTTTTATTTGCAGGGTCTTTATAGCTGGGAAAATTTCTTGTAGTATTCAATAAATATTTTATTGCTTTTCTGAAGTCGGTTATTGTTTTGAACATTAGCTTTATTCGGTTATTTATTATAGTGGAGGTGAATTGATTAGAATTATTGTTTTTGATTTCTCTATTAAATTTTGATAAGTTTGTTATGTTATTGACATAAATTGGTGGAATCTTAACATTTTCATCTTGGTTCCGGGTGATATTTATGCAATTAAACCTGGAATCAGGGTCTATTAGATTTTTTAAATGCGCTTATCTATTACCCAATGGCCCACTCACTGAATATACACTTTTATCACTGTTGATTTTTTTAGGGGGATTTTTATTTTCATCTGAGTCATTAAATGTTCTCTTTCCGCTATATGTTGAACTGTCTGCGGTATCTTGGTTTTCACTTTCTGTTCCTTAGGCTGCATCGCTGGCAGTTTGCTGAGCCTTAGTAGCACCGCTTGTCGTTAGTGCCTGAATTTCCGGAATTGGAATTTCCTGGACTCCCGCGTACGGCGGATGTTGATTGAGAATAGCATATTGAAGACCAATGTTGTCTTGTTGTGTAGCACCGCTTTGATGTTCACCGTGAGATGGCGGCGTCGTGATGAATGAGGTGCCCATGGCGCAATCTGGATTATACAGAGCGGCCATAACCCCGGTTATGCTTTGCCCTAGGCCAGGGTTGCTGGGTACTAAATCATTTCAATGGTTTGTGAATTTAGTACTGTAATTGGTAGCACTAATAATTGACAATCCAATAGGTGAAACTTTGTTATACACTGAGAATAACTTAAACAAGCCTTAACGGCAGACACTTAACTGTTCGGAACAGAGCTGACCGCGATGTGGACTCCGCGACGGCTCGAAGTGAACTGATGAGTAATTTGTGGTGGACAATGCGCGTTTTCAGGTTTTCTCATGGTTCTCCCAATTCCTTGCTTCGCATTGCGCAATTGCTCCAGCATCATTCAGATATAATAACAATAACTGCCGTGGCCGAACAGGCTCCCTTAAAGTTGCCGCCGGTCGACGGTACCGATACTGCTCAAGAGAGTGCGCTGTCCGACAGCGCGGCAGTACCGTCACGCCCGAGCAGACAGCGGCGCGCGAGAGCCCACCCTTATCAGCGGGCTGGCCAGCGATCCTTCGCCGCAAGCGAGCTATAAAAAGAGCCGCTCGGGCGGCGAGAGGCAGTTGGAAGCGAGCGTCTGCAAGTGATTAGCGAGTGCCATTGTGAATAGTTGATACGTCGAAGTGCTTACGAACTCTGGACTGCCCCTACGGATATTTGGTGATTTAGCGACGTATTTGGACTCTCTCCTGGAATTCTGTTAGAACTTGGCTATTGTAAATTGACTTGCTCTTTTGGACTGTGGAATAAAACACGTCGTGTGAAACCGTGTTTATCTTTGTTGTTTTTCTGGTCATAACAACTTGGCGACGAGGAAAACTAGAATGGAAGCCGGCAGCCCGTTAGTGCAAATGCTAACACTACTGCAGCAGCAGATGCAGCTGCAACAGGAGGCGTTCGCGCAGCAGCTACGGCAGCAAGCTGAGGCGCAGCGGCAGCAAGCGGAGGCGCAGGCGCAGCAGCTGGCGATTCTGTTGGAAGCTATCAACAGACGCCCCCCGCCCCAATTTCACTGCTTCCAGCCCGACTCAGAGGAGTAGTCAGAGTACCTGGAGAGTTTTGAACAACACTTATTATGTCACCAGGTAGGTGACGCAAAAACAAAAAAAGCGTTCTTTCTAAGTTGTGTTGGGAACAAAGTGACGAGTTTGTTGGGAAAACTACTCCCAGATAGAGACTCATCTGATTGGAGTTGGGAAGAAATTAAAAACAAATTAGACACTTATTTTAACAAAACGCCGCATGTACTGGCAGCTCGGTATAAATTTTTCCAGTGCCGGAAAAGCGAAGGTCAGTCGCACTGCGAGTGGATCACGGAATTAGCTGGTTTGGCGCGGCAGTGTCATTTCAAATGCCCGCCATCAGAAGGGGAAACATCATACGCTGAAACACTCATCAGAGATATGGTGGTCTTCCACACGCCGGAGGACAAAATTCGGTTTTTAGCCTTGCAAAATGGAGATCCGTCATTGGAGGAAATTAAAACCCTGTGCAAGACTTACGAGACTACGCGTGAGACAGCCCGCCAAATCACGGCCGGTTCATGCGTGTGTAGCGTTACCGATAACAATTCAGTGAAAGACAGCAGTTCTGACAGTATTAACAGTTTAAGTAGTTGTGTCAGTACGAGATCGGCGCGAGAGAAAAGAAGTGAAGCGAGGAAAGGTAGACAAAATAATCAGATAGGGGCAAAGTCAGCAAAGTGGGGCGGCGACTCAAGGAAAACGAGAAGTACGAACATTTTCAAGGCAAAGAAATCTTGTAAAGGTTGCGGGAAATATCACAGTCGAGCCGAGTGCAGGTTCAGGGAAGCGCAATGCTTTTACTGCAAGAGAATGGGCCACATCCAAGAAGTCTGTGAACGAAAACGACATGCGGCACGAAGCGCAAGACACGAAGAAGACATGGAGGTAGCCATGGTCAGTGAGGTCATTAGTGGAGAGGGGCAGAGAAAATTAACGGTGCAAATTAAGGTAGGCAGTCAACCAGTAGATTTCCTGTTAGATACGGGAGCACCGGTTACGCTGATCAATCTAAACACGTACCGCCTTTTAGGGTCTCCCGGTTACGCTAAAGTACAAAAAAGATTGACCAGTTTCGGGAAGACGCCTATTAAAGTGTTAGGGAGTGTGCGCGTGCAAGCTTCATACAAGAGCAAGCAGGCAATCATAGAACTATTAGTGGTCGACCGGTATGATGTAACGAACATCCTGGGGTTAGACTCCTTTGATAAACTGGGATTTGGAGTCGTAGATGAGGTGAATCAGATATCAGACCAGGATGAGGTGCACATCATTAAAGATTTAGTTTCAGAATTCGCGGAGGTGTTCTCGCCCGGGTTGGGAGAATGCAAGGGATTTCAGGCTAAGATCCAGCTTAAAGAGGGGCATAAGCCTCGCTTTTACAAAGCGAGACCGGTGCCATGGGCACTTAGAGACAAAGTCAAAGAAGAATTAACACGGCTGCAGAAAGAAGGGGTGATTACGCCAGTAACAGTGAGCCAGTGGGCCACGCCTTTGGTTCTAGTGAAAAAATCGAACGGGAAGATTAGGTTGTGTGGCGACTTCAAAAGCACGGTGAACCAACAAGTAGAAGTGGAGCAATATCCGATTCCCAAGCCGGAAGATCTTTTCTACAAGCTATCAGGCGGACAACAGTTTTCTAAAATAGACCTTAGGGATGCTTACCTACAAATACCGTTGGATCCCGCGGCCAAGGAAGTACTGGTAATCAACACTCCGCTCGGTCTATTTAGCTATAACAGATTACCTTTTGGAGTAAACTCAGCGGCAGCAATCTTCCAGCGCTGTCTAGAGCAAATTACCTCGGGCCTGGATGGTTGCTGCAATTATCTAGATGATATCATCGTCACAGGACGCAGCCTAGAAGACCATACACAAAACTTGAGAAAATTGTTTACAGTGTTGCGAGACAGGGGTTTTAAGGTAAATCAGGAGAAATGCGAATTTTTCAAAGAGAAAGTAGTTTTTCTGGGGCACGTGTTGGACAGCACGGGGATAGCCCCTACCCAGCAGCATGTACAAGCCATTATTCAGATGCCTCCGCCAACGGATCTAAAACAGCTGCAAGCTTTTTTGGGCAAAGTTAACTACTACAATAAGTTTATTAGAAACTTTTCGGCAATAGCAGCTCCTTTAAACCACCTGAGAAAGAAAGGGGTCAGATTTGTATGGTCGGAAGATTGCAACAAAGCTTGGAACAGTTTAAAGCAAGAGTTACTACGCACGGTAAGACTTAATCATTTTGTCCCGGGAAGGATCACAACCGTGGCGGCAGATGCCTCAGACTACGGTCTGGGAGCGGTGTTATCACAAAAAGATGGAAAAGGGATCGAGAGGCCAATCGCTTTTATGTCGAAAACTTTAAACAAACATCAGAGAAATTACTCCCAGGTAGAGAAGGAAGCGTTGGCAATCATTTTTGCGGTGAAAAAATTCAACGAGTTCCTTTACGGGACCAAATTTCACATTATTACAGACCATAAACCTCTGGTGCAACTTTTCCACCCAGGGAAGAAGATCCCAGAATCCACAGCCAAGAAGTTACAGAGGTGGGCGTTGTTTCTTGCAGACTATGACTATCAGATCCACTATAGAAGCACGTCGCAACACGCGAACGCGGACGCGTTATCTAGATTACCCGCCGGCCCAGACCCAGTTTTCGACGCGTCTGAAGAGGAGTGCCTCCAGCTAGACCTGGAGGATCTAGGAAACCTAGCAGATTTCCCATTAGAGGCTAGGACTATAGCAAGAGAGACGGACAAGGACCCAGAGCTGAACCAGGTTCGGCGCTTCATCAGAGAAGGGTGGCCAACGCGAAAATTAAGAAGCAACGCCAGATGGTACAGCAAGCAAGACAGATTGTCATGCAAAGCGGGAGTTTTATTGTTGGAGGGCGAAGAGTTCACAAAAGTAATTATACCCAAGAGCCTCAGACAGACAGTGCTTAAGTTGTTACACCAGGGACATTGGGGGATAGTTCGTACGAAGCAGCTGGCGAGGCGGCACTGTATGTGGCCGGGGATGAATAACGACATTGTACAAATGCTGAAGAGATGTGAGGCTTGCCAGCTCAACCAAAGTGCCCCCCCCAAAGACCTGACACCTTGGCCGGAGCCGACAGAACCATGGGAAAGGGTCCACGTGGATTTCGCCGGCCCCTTTTGGGGGTCTATGTGGTTGGTAGTAGTGGACGCGAAATCAAACTACCCGTATGTAGTTGAAATGGGGAGCACCACATCTACGCAGACCGTAGAGATGCTCGAGAGGATTTTTGTGACAGAGGGTCTACCTGTGGTGTTGATTTCAGACAATGGTCCGCAGTTTTCGTCCCAGGAATTCGCAAAATTCTGTGCGAGCAACGGCATACATCACATCTGTGCACCGCCTTTCCACCCACAGTCTAATGGAGAGGCGGAGAGGTTCGTACGAACCTTCAAAACGGCCATGGGGAAAGCGCGGGCAGCGGGGACGCCAAAGTCCCGAGCTCTATTAAGGGTCCTGGCCACATACCGGGTCCTGCCAGGCTCGACAGGCAAGAGCCCGGCTGAAGTACTCCACGGCAGGCAGCCCCGGACCTTGCTGTCACTGCTCAGCCCTAGCGACCCGCATACAGCTGGAGGTATTAGACCAAAGTACAAGGTAGGTGACAAGGTGTATATTCAGTCACTTAAGAAAGAACCAGCATGGGTGCCCGGGATAATACAGGAAATTCGAGGCAGCAGAGTTTACGCGGTGCGGACCTTAGAAAGGCTGGTCACACGCCACCAGGGGCAGATCAGACCTCGTACTAACGAAAGTCAAGTAGACAGCAGGCCTTGGATATCACCCGAGGAATTCCGCAGAAAAGTGATGAAGGAAATAATTTATGTCCCCCAGGAGCGCACGGCCGTTGGAACACCAACAGTTGCAGCTGACACACGGGAGGAAGCAGCCACCAGCAGCAGCAGAGAACCCGCCTGTTCGACCAGGACGGAACTCCGGCCCAGGAGGGTCACTCGTTCAGTGCGTTTTGCGCCATACGCAACGCATTTTGGCGCGGAGGGTGCCGTGGCCGAACAGGCTCCCTTAAAGTTGCCGCCGGTCGACGGTACCGATACTGCTCAAGAGAGTGCGCTGTCCGACAGCGCGGCAGTACCGTCACGCCCGAGCAGACAGCGGCGCGCGAGAGCCCACCCTTATCAGCGGGCTGGCCAGCGATCCTTCGCCGCAAGCGAGCTATAAAAAGAGCCGCTCGGGCGGCGAGAGGCAGTTGGAAGCGAGCGTCTGCAAGTGATTAGCGAGTGCCATTGTGAATAGTTGATACGTCGAAGTGCTTACGAACTCTGGACTGCCCCTACGGATATTTGGTGATTTAGCGACGTATTTGGACTCTCTCCTGGAATTCTGTTAGAACTTGGCTATTGTAAATTGACTTGCTCTTTTGGACTGTGGAATAAAACACGTCGTGTGAAACCGTGTTTATCTTTGTTGTTTTTCTGGTCATAACAATAACGATCTGTTTAAGTAATATAGTCACGTAGAGTTCCTATCATCAAAGGGGAAAACACTGAAGGTGGAATTAAATGTTTAAACTGCAACCGTTTGCACTGTTCTTAAAATTTAAAAAAATCATAAATTATTTACAGTGTCTGTTAGACAAAGCGGAAAAGAATTCTTTGATAACTCTCCCGGGTATCTCGCTAGTTTTTCTTATTAGACATTACTTTGTCAAAGTGAGACTTGTAGAAGTTGTATGTTATTTTATGGTTCATATAAAAAGGACAGAGAATCCTACAACCGGCAAAGTTTATATAAATTTCTCCGCCATTATGAGAGATGATACTCAAAATCTAATCAATATTTACTAGCGTAGTTGTTTTCGTCGTTTTTCTGTTAACTAATCCACTGGCTCATACATTCCACCATGAATTAATAAATCTCAGACGAAACTGACATTGAGGAGGTAACCATGAGCGCATATATACCGCTGTGAATGGAGAGAGCTTCATAAGACGGCACAGAACAAGCAAAAAGGCTCGCTGGTATGCCACAGCAAACGTAACGCCGGAAACATGATATCCAGCGACCTTATAAAAAGTAACAAATGAGAGGACTATATTTCTCAGCGCATGTCTTGACCTTGTAGTATTATTTATGACATGGCATCATTTCTCTCGGCGAAATATCACGAGGTAATTTTGAAAATCATTTAAAATATGTTTGATACAATGAGAGCGAAATTAAACACAAAAATCAGAAAAAACAGTACATAATTCTAATTAGGTTTATTTGCGAGTTTTCACCAATGCCACAAATTTTGTCTTTCACTCTAAATCAAGTTAAAAAAATAAAGCTTCTTACTGATGTTGGCTGTCCCGTTTCATCACCAAATTAAAAAACACACAACGAAGACATCTGGAGAGGAAACATCCACCATCTGTTGAGATTTCAATCTCGGAGGGTTTGCGCCACAAACTGACGACTGGCGAACGCACTCGTCCAACAGTTGCGACACGATGGATTCCCAAACAAGCGGCAGCATTGTCCCAGCAGATTCTGGCATTCCGGCCGGATGCGACGGTGAAATTGCCCCAGTGCCCTGGAGGAGGCGCGAAAAATGTGGATCAGGCCTTCTGGCTCGAGAGAGGCTGCAGAAAAGGAACCCTACGCTAAGAAAGATGTTCGAATGCGAGCTGCGAAACGCATTAGCGGTGAGCAAAATTGACTCGTCAAAAAGAGCAGGATTTTCATCAGTTATTTCACTCGATTCACGCCAGCGGAGAATTATTTTGACAAGTTCTCAAAAAGAACATTGCCAACATTGCCAAAAAAACGGCATCGCTCTTCAAAATCCCATCTTCTCCCTATTAGATGAGTAGAGCACCAGCTGACAATGCCTCAAAGTGTCAGTTCAGTGCGTGAAATTAGAAGTTAGGGATAGTTTTCACACGTAATTTAGTTTGTTCCGATAAAATGTCTAAAAGTAATATTATACATATTGATACACATCATTGAAATTGAAAAAGCATGTGAGAACATTAAAAAAAATCTTTGATAGATAAATGGGGCTGACCACCATATGGCGCAACCCTAGAGATGTAAAGTCTTGTAAACGTATCGGTGAACGGGATCGGAAGATGTACCCACGGGCACCCAATGTTGCCACGGCAGCGGGTTTGACCGAGAGGTCCGACGGTTCGAGTTCCGACGAATGACGGATTTTCATCACTAACTACATAGCTATATCGAATTCTGTCGCTGTCTGAAGAATAATTCTAGCGACTGGTTACCGCAATCGGTACATTTCCTTGGTGTCTTCGATGAACACCAGGCGAAAGTAAGAGCCGTACCTTAATATACGGGCTACGGACCGCGCAAAACTTTTCCTTCCTGATTCTTGTTTCCTCTTCTCCACATATACACACTTCCACTTCCACTTACAGGCACTACACTGCGACATATGCCGAGGGACTGGTCGGAAGCTTCATGCATCTTCCGGCTTAGGCGGTATCCCGCTGGAGTAGGTATGTGGAGCCGACGTGAATGCCGATCTCATGTTCTAGCGGAAGACGCACTCCACCATTTGCCCATATGCTATGAACTTCCCTTACGGAGCAAATGGCCATAGCACTTGACGCACCCGAGAACATAAAATCAATTGGTTATCGGGGTGCGGTGATAGGTATGAAACCCGTAGAAAACCAGTTTTTATGTATAGTGCTTGAAAAAGCTGTTTTATTTACGATCGATATTAACAGCTTTTCTCATGGCGGGGTTATAGAAGTAATCATTTCTATAATAAAATGTATTTTTTTAAAAGATCGAATAAAAAATTCCTTCATCATTATTTGTATCATGTCCATTCTCCGTAGTGTGAGAAGCAAAGCGTCATTTTCTATCATCTTCGAGGAATGAAGAGTTCTTTGCACTGTGATGCGACGTCAGCTTTAAAAAAATTGTTTTTATACATCAGCATTACTTAGGACCTCTTTCGTTGGAAAAAATCTTCATAAAATGTCATTTATTGGTACAGATTATGACGTATTGACGCATCACCCACTTCATAGTCAACGTCATCACCCACTTCATAGTTGCGTTACATATTGCGATGTAATGCCCGAACAGCTGCATCGCATTCAATATTAGCGTTCTTGGTTTCAATCTCACTTTGAATTTTGTATATTTTTTCTCGAACAAATAGTTCACCTTTGAGGTGTAAAATATTCACGGTTTCTTCTAAAATTTCTTTCATTCATATGTCCGCGTGAATCGGTCCACAGTTTTCATATAATTAATACAAATACGTATGTAAATCGTTTATAATGTTTTCATAGTAGTCGTACAGACTTGAAAATTAGCTCCCAACGTCGCTCTTTTTAAAAAGTTTGTATGTATGTATATATGTATTTCTATGTATGCATGTATGCATGCAATAAAACTCAACATTATAAACTAGTTGCTCAATTCTGATTATTCACTTTACGCACGCTGATGGACATGGAAAATTTTATACCCTCGTAGCGGAAATGATGATATCAACATTTACTTATTGAATCTATTGTTACAATCGATTTGTATAGCGAAAAAAACAACCAAGTCAAACACCAATGTAAGATACGCAAGATGTAAGTGCAATAAAACGTGAATATTGGGTTCCTATGTCGAAGGGCACATATTGAATGTCAAAACAGATTAGAAGCTATTTACAAGTCAGTCTTCGTCATCAAAGTTCCCTTGCATTATTTTATTTTCATTTATTTTCATTATACACTGTGAGGGTATTTGTTTTGATATAGAGGTGCATTTCGCCATCATGGGAAAAGACTGAGCTGTTGTGGGTATACAGCCATCATCAAAGCCATTACTAATAAACCACCGGAGACGAGCGATCAAAGTCTCCCGGGGATCAGAAAAGCATTGTGTTGGAAAGGTGATTCGAAGGACATGAAGCGATACGTGTAAGGTGCTGGGAGTTGAGCAACAAGGTTATGGCATAGGGAGATGTGCGTTATGGGCTGTAAAATATAGGACGTGGCATTCATACCTCGTTCGAGCGAGGAAGATCTGCACGGCCAGAGGTGTAGGTAGAGTTTGTGTCAACGGAGATCTCTTGGGTTCCTTAAACACGAGAAAAATACACGTGCACAGTGGGAGGAGCGGGAATAGATAGTTCGCGTTAATCAATCGCAGGCAGAATGTTTGGCCCCCATTTTTTCAAGCTATCCAAACGAAATTCGTGAGTTATGACGAGAAAAATGTAGATCTATTTCATTTATAACTACTTTAAGTTGTCTATTTATTAAAAAATCTACACACGCTGAGATTAACTGTGTGTCTACATGAATTTTCTTGGTAAGCATTGATTCATGGCTCGTCAACTCAGAGGTCATTAGTCCCGTTCGAGTAACGTGTGTTACATTACACACATACATACACAACGTGTTACGAACATAACGTGTGTTTCTCCCTGATTCATCTTGCGATTCGTGCAAACCAACAGTTGGTTTGCGGATATTCCTCCTCAAAATATCCTCCCCATGTGGAGCACCGCCTCAACCGGGACAAGCTCTGAACTCCTGGCTGGTTTCCTGATGTGTGTCTGAACTCCTGGCTGGTTTCCTGCCAGAAAGGTTGTGTATGCAAGTGTATTTGTAATGGGAGAGGAAGCGACAAGGCTGAGAGAGCAAAGATGGCCCGCGATCCATGGCCCGCTCGTTAGTGTACTGCTCAGACACGCGCGTGGTGTTGATTGGAAAAACCACGGAAAATGACCGATCAGAGCAGCCGACCGTTAGAATTTTTCTTCAGACCGTTATTTAATTCGACCGAGCTATGTAGCTAGTGCCGAAAATCCGCCACACCGTCGGGATTTTCGTCAAATTCAAGGATCTCCGTCAACGATGTTTGGGAGGCAATGATATTGCCGCTCAACTATCACATCTAGTACTTTTCTTAGAAATGCAAACACTTGGTACCACCTCTTGAATTTGTGCTAAAAAAGTTGGAACATATTCGTAAGTGGAAGACGTTTTAAATTACTTCAACGAAGTTCTTTTCGTAGAATAGAAATACTTCAAGTAAGGAAAGAAGAAATTTCCGAAAAGAAGAACAAAAATTACACTGCTAAATGATGAACTATACGATGGAGTATTAATAAGTGAGACCAAATGGAAAGCTTTTACTATATAATATTACCAAGATATAAGGAAAATAATATTAAAAAATGTATGTAATGGGCAGGTGTTTTTTACGTTAGTGGAGTGCAGAAATAAATAAATATGTCATGCAATATTACCGCTAATATAAATGACAGCGAATATATTTAATATTCAATGGGAGCGTGATGCGAAAGGCGGTGTGTCTTTAAAAAGTACAATTCATGATTTAAGAGTAATCTCCGATACATCAATGATAATTTATGTTCACGGCAGCATTCCTTTCACGGCAGCACTATATTCTAAAGAACTAAAGCGCTAAAAGTATTTTCAATTTCTTTCTTAACCTCCTGTGTCGTCTTATTGTCGCAACTATCACTTTCTCAACAACAACAAAAAAAACAGAAAGGCCGAAAAATCTTGATGGAAAGGGATAGCACGTGAGGTGAGGGGCCTGGAGGCGAGAGAAAGCGAGGGAGAGAGGTGATATGTGGCGTGTGGGGTGCGAGTCAGGAAGTGGCCAGAGGGATGGAGGGCGGACGAGGAAACGGAGGGGTGAGGGTTGGGGGTGGGGGTAGGCATGTTTCATGGGGGGCGGCCGGGGCAGCGAGGGGCACCTCCCGAACGTAAACACGCACATCCTGGCGGCGAGCCTCTAAAACGCACGTGGAGCGCACGCGCGCTCGCCGGCCGCGACCCCGACTCGTGCCTCTCCAGAACTCGATCCTCGCAGTAGCTAACGTTCAGAAGCGGAAGCCAGCTGGAGCAACTTACTCCGGGCCCACGCTTAATTGGGGCACCAACTTTGTTCATTCAAAGCATATAATAAATTACTTATAATTCAAACTAACCACTAATAATAGCTCAGAAGAAGGCAACCATCTACTCATGAAAAACGAAAAGAAATGTTATAGTATGTGTATTTTATTCAAATTTATAATAAAAAATTTGATATGTTGACCTTTGAAAACATATAACTTAAAAAAATCTTATTCTGTGAAAATGAAAAAGAAAAATATTTAATGGATCGTGTCAGCGTAGTGATAAGGACACACGGTTGCTAATCTGAGGGGTTGAAACCCTAGCACAACTTAGGAGTTTTTTTTTTATCCCGTATGTCCTATTCAGGGCGATTGTGATGTTCATACAGTCTCCTTTCCAAATGTGTACCAACATTTAATGTCTTTATTATCAGTAAATTTTGTGCAAAAATTTGAAAGAAGCTAACACACCATCTTTTCTCATTTCCCTAAGCGTTTTCAAAAATTTATTTACCCGTTACCTTACAAAGTAGCTAGTACAGAGGGCCCTAAAAATGGAGAAACAAATGCCAATAAGAAGAATACTTACTTTTCTATAACCCTAAGCAGGTTATAGGAAGTGCATATATAAAGGGTAAAAAATAATAATATATCTCCCTTTATCAGTTATTACGACAAGTGAATTACCGAAATCAGTCAATATACCTCTTTGGAGATTGCTGTCCAGTGCGCTCTGCACTGGCGAAAGGCATCGCTCTGCGCTGGAAACTGTTTCCCCAGTGGCTGAGCGGCCCCCAATGTACACTATGTGATCAAAAATATCCGGACACGCCCAAAATGGTGTTATAGTGTAGTCGTGTTTTTCATGGAGGGGGCTTGTACCTTGTTGTTTTGTGTGGCATTATCATGGCACAAGCCCACGTTAATGTTTTAAACACCTTCTTGCCTCCTTCCCACTGTTGAAGTGTGATTTGGGGATGGCGATTGCATCTTTCAATACGATCGAGTACCCGTTCATACTGCACGGTCTGGGACGGAGTGGTTACACAATAACATCCCTGTAATGGACTGGCCTTCAGAGTCCTAACTTGAATCCTATCGACCACCTTTGGGATGTTTTGGAACGCCGACTTCGTGCCAGGCCTCACCGACCTGCATCGATACCTTTTCTCAGTGCAGCACTCCGTGAATAATGTGCTTCCATGCCCAAAATCCTTCCAGGACCTGATTGAAAGTATGCCTGCGAGAGTGGAAGCTGTCATCACGGCAAAGGATGGGCCAACACCCTATTGAATTCCAGCATTACCGATGGAGGGCGCCACGATCTGGTATGTCATTTTCAGCCACGTATCCGGATACTAATGATCACATAGTGTAATTGTCCATTTGCCTGGAGATGTTTTCTACTGGTTCAGTATTTATCGACTGTGTTTTTAGTATCATGTGTTTGTATCCTCTCTGAAACAAATAATCCCGGAAATGCGACATGCTCTGTGACCAATGCATTTCAAAAGGTTTGATTGCAAGCAGCAACGCTAGGTTGATAGAATTGCAGTTTGCTGGGCAATAGTGTTTCTCTTCCAACTTCAGTTGCCTCAAAAGGCCTTCGGACCTTCAACGCTACATCCAAGCTGCTGAATATGGCGATTTTTTTAATTGGAGCTATTTTTAGATAAATTAAAAAATACGTTGAAACTATATTTAAAAACATTCGAACATTAAAAAATATTAGTTTCAAATTTAAGAGGCCGTGATAACCAGATTCTTAGAGGAATATAAATTTTGATCAAAATTCTCCACGGTTTAGGCGCTAAAGTTGTACATACAGAGGTTTTCCCGTAAACCAATCATCGGCATCACGGAAAACAAAACGTAGACTCTGACTTCATAACGTATTAGAGGAATTAATCTACTATATGTGGGAGCAAGAAATATCCCCTTTTTCGTTACCAGGGTCCTACAATACGAGATTTTTGTCTAAAACTTGCCACTTTTGACCGATACTACATAAGTAATAAGCGAGAAAGTAAAAAGCATTTATTCCAACACAATTTCGATTTTGTTGGGTAAAAAGACATGTAAACATTTTCGCAAAACGATATTCACGAAACGATTTTGTTCGATAACAAGAAGAGACAGAACGAGAAGACACAAACAGAAGACTGCAAACAGAAGTAGAACTGAGTAATATAATGAAATAACAATCGTTTTACAATTTGCGTTTAATCATTTAATCATAAAAACTGTTAATTTCTTCTCCTCTTTATTTTTTAAAATTTGTTGCGGAAAATATTGCACTTCAAAATATATCTCTGAATAACATTCAAGATTATGTACTCTCTCGTCTACCCGAAAATAAAGCGTTTTTCTCTTTCCTCCTTTTTTTCCTCCTCTTCGGAGCACACCCCGAATGATGCGTTCCATTTTCCTCTGTCACTCCGCCATTTCCCAAGCGAGTGGTTCCCTCCTCAGGGAACAATATTCGGTTAGAAATCTCATTCGCGCCCGACAGCATTAGCGTACAATCCAGGAAAGAGGAAATCGACTCAATTTACGCGACGCGGGAAGATTGGGGTAGAAACGCTCGAAATAAACTACGCCTCGTGCAGTCAATCAAAAGTATTTCCTAAGTATTCCACTCCCCGCATTTCCTCCGAGTTTTCTGTGTCCCACTAGAAAGGAGTTGTGCAACTCAGAAGGTAGGCAGATTAGGCGCAGGCTGCTTCTCTCTATACTTTTGGATGCCCGCAAGTTCACGAGATGACAAATAATCTCATTTGGAAGGGAATTGAATTTTCAGCGCTGAGGGGGAATTTGAAAACACTCGGAAGAGACGTAGGTGACCCAATCTTTGCAGCCTCTTGATACTACGCCTTTATATCTAGAGAGAATGTTTTTTTTGACAAAATGCAAACAATTCATATATTACCATAATTCGCCAGAGAGTAAAATAAAATAAACATAACAAATGAGTTGCTTCCCACATCAACGTTTCATCAACATTAATTTGCAGACAAGCCTCTTTTTTGATGCAATATATTGTTGTACAATATAATCGCAGAAATCACGTCTGGAAGCAAGCATGTTCATTCACACTACTGTTATCTTTCGTTGCCTTACATTTAACTTTTTGTGCAACTGCCTTCATGACGTTCACTATGAAATTTTCGCCCACTAGTTTCATCCGTATCTTATACATTTATATTCATTTTTCAATGGCCAGCGACCTCTTCCATAGAGCTTTACTGCCACATTACGTCAGCTTCACATAAATAGTAACGCACGGTGAGCTGAGTATGAGAAATTAGTCGGTACGCGCAGAGTGGGAACAGGCGGAATAACAAAGTAAATGGTTGCATTTTTCAGTCAAAGTTGGAACTGTTTTTTTTCTTTCTTCGAGATTCTGGGTGTCTAAACGAAATCAGAGACATCTCTCACAAGGCCAGAGGCTGCATAATTTTCAATTTTGGCGCATTAGATATTAGTAATATTGATTGCCGGTATACAAGAGAAACTCACTAAGGGTACTTTTGATGTATCTGAGTTATTCACATATTGTAGTCGCATTTTTACGTCCTTCCCTTACTATGTAAGTAGTAAAGATTAAGTATTGTAATTGTCCAGAGAAAAAAGGGCGATTTTTTGACAGAAAAATCCTTATTTTTTGCCCCCTGATAACGAAAAAATGGATAAATCTTGTTCATATAGTAAATTCCTCTATCACGTGTACTCAGAATCTACGTTTTGTGGATCCTTGAACCTGAAAAACTTATTGATGACAAAATATCTCTGTCCGTCCGTCTGCCTACCTGTTTAGCCTGCTGTTGTAGCTAACCTGTTATCTAGCATCTGTCAACGCTAATGACTTAACAGTCCAGGCGATTATCTCCAAAATTTCTATTCTATCTGGGCGAACTCGAGACCCTGAAAGTTTGAAATGTATATTGTGATTTTTGAGGGTATTTTACATTAAATCTCAACAACTTTTTCAAAATGTTTTCAAAAATGACACCAAATTTTTCAGTTAAACGTTGACCTTGGTTAGAGTAAAGAAAGCATAAAAGAATATAGCAGATATCATTTTCGTTGAAATTCCTCATTTGACAAAATTTTTAAAGAACTTTTTTGGCATCTTCCTACAACTACAATATTGAAGATAGAGATTTTTTCCTTAATAAAACATGTTCAAAGATAGATCTTGAAATAAGGTTCAGTACAGTTTATTTTAATATGGACAGGCGTAGCGTAATCTTGCGTAAAATAAGGTAATTTTTAAACAATTGTTTCCTCAAAATGGCTCTATATTGTATCTTCAATTTTTTTCCTGGAATGTACTGGTGCTGGTATCATTTTCGATAATGTTAGTTTACATTTTATTATATAATTTTAAAAAATACTTAGTATTTCATATTCCTGTAACAAGTAACGGAACTTTTCCTGACCTATTGAGTGAATGCAGAGATACCGCCCATGTTTTGCTTCTGAACATAAATGTAGCTTCACTAAAAGCACGTTTTACTGAGCTCTGCTTTTTTTCAATATGGTAGTAGGGCCGGGTTATCGGTTAGGTACTATTTTCTTAAAAATACAAAAATCTCAAAGCTGAATTTAGTTTACCGATGCAAATCAGTTTTCTGTAACTGAGGAACGCAATTGTGTATTTTCAAATGTTACTAATCTCGTACTGTTCTTTCTCCCATGTACTTTCTTGCTTTGTTGGTATTTCACTCACCATTCAACTATTTATGTTTAAAAGTTGGGAAAAAAATTCCACACCTCAACCAGAAACGTGCGCAGACTGTACTTGTCCCCCATGCGCATACAATTTTCACAGTTCTTTGACAAAAATTAATCAAATCAAATTCAGCAAAAGATATTGACATATTGAAAAAACATATTTGTAATAACCAACAACTTGATTTCCCCCGAAACATGGTGTCTGGAGTTAGTGAGTTTCATTTGTATAACGACCATATTTTTTAAAAGAAAACACAAAAAGAAATATTAATGAAATTATCTCAATCCGTAATTTATCAATTTATTGATACATACAGTACATCGCTGCATTCGCAGGCATGAGCTGAAGTGCCGGGCTTCCCCATCACAGGGCGCGAGCGCGCCGCGCCTCTCAATGAAGCTGCCCGGGGGAAAATGGTGAGGGGCTGGGAGGGGCGGGGAGAGGGAGGTGCGAGAGGAGCGCGCGCGCGCGTTCTCTGAGAGCAAAGCCCATTTCGAGAGATCGATCCGGGCGCCGATAGGGGCGGTCCGGCGCGCGCCGCCGCCACCGCGCGCGGGACGCCGGGCGCTCCAGGGCTCCGACGCGATTTAAAGCACTCGGCGAAACGTTCGTCGCAATCGCCAAACGAAGCCCACTGACGTCATTAAAATTCATAACCCCCTCCTCTCTCGTTCCCTGTGGGGAAAAGCACCGGCGGGGCGCGCGCCTGAGAGAGACGTGCGGGGGCGTAGAGGAGCGTGGCATCGCGTGGCAGGGCGTGGGGGGGCGAAGCGGGACGAAGCGGGACGAGGCGTGGCGAGGCGTGGCGTGGCGAGGCGTGGCGAGGCGTGGCGTGGCGAGGCGAGGCGTGGCGAGGCGTGGCGAGGCGTGGCGTGGCGAGGCGTGGCGAGGCGTGGCGTGGCGAGACGTGGCGAGGCGTGGCGAGGCGTGGCGAGGCGTGGCGAGTCGAGGCGAGGCGAGGCGAGGCGAGGCGAGGCGAGGCGAGGCGAGGCGAGGCGAGGCGTGGCGTGGCGTGGGCGTGGCGTGGTGAAGTGAGATGAGACGTAGCATGGCATGGTGAGGCGTGGCCGGGCGAGGCATGGTGTAGCGGGGCGTGGTGAGGCAAGTTGGAGCAGGTTTGGGCAGGGCGGGGAAGAACGGGGTGGGGAGAAGCGGGACGAGGCGGGGGTGTGCGTGAGGGATAGAGGCGGGGCGAGGCGGAAAGGGACGAGACGGGGACAGGGCGTGGGCGGAGGTAGAGTTGCGATGGGGCGGGGATGGAGATCGGATACGATGCGGAATGTAGAAGATCCTAGGGTTTTAGTTCCGACGGTAGCAGATTTTCGACAAGAAGTTAAGTTCAACCTCAGCTGCTCTAATCGGTAGATATCTCTGATTTCTCCAATCAATTCCTGGCAAATTCCGGAACTGTGCTGTAACAAAGCCGGGCCTCGGACAGAAAGCCAGCTATCCTTCCTCATCCTAGTCCTCTTCTCTACACACATACAAAGTCTAGCACACGTTTCGAGCGACCAGATGGGAGATTAGAGCTTGCCGCGTCTGGGGTGTGACCAGATACCAAGAAGGGCAAATCCAGCAAGCTGAAGTGTACGTCGGTGTCAGACCTCACGATCAGCGGGGAAGCAACATTGCCACTTTTCTGAATGTAACATGCACAACATTTACGTGGCTAATGAAGTTACCAGGTGACGCACCTGGAAACACTAATTAATCACTCAATCAATCATGAATTTGCAAACTCTGATACCCCCAGGGATTCGCAGTAGGCTTTTGTGTGTACAAGAACAACTCGCAGAGGAAGAAATTCATCATAATTCACATAAGTTAAAGCATAATGTTTTTAAAAGTATTCTATTGCCCATACCACTTTACTTTTTGTCGTGATTGTTTAAAGAGCTGCGTTTCTTTCTCGTTCTTTTCTGTGCGGTATGTAAATCTGTACTACATGCTATGTAAATTTAAAGGATTGTTTGATGAATTAGATACTGTTTTAATAATTTAGCCGCATAAGATATAAAACTCGACGTACAGAAATATTTATTCGAGGGTACCCATTAAAATTTTTCGATATTTATGAAGGAGATGTATCTTTGACCATTGAGTCCCTCTATCATCACTTCATAATTCCACTAAATATCTAAAATCATATCTCGGTCGCAACTTCAGGTTAAGGATCCAACACAAGACGATGTGGCTGTCACAGTAGAACAATGTGAGGTCATACTAAGTTAGCTTCGGGTCTAGGGTTAGGAGCGTGCTGCGAGGAAGCGTTTCGTCGGCGGAGAAGTCTCCAAACAAGGGATGACGAGAAAAAGGCTGTCCGGGAAGCGAAGCGTATAATGGGGTGTCGGAAAGAGGTGATTGCAGGATGATGAAGGATAGGATTCCATAGAGAAAGTGATAGTTGCAGAAGGGGAATATGAGAGACGGTGGGGGGTGGTGTGCACTCTACCAGGCAGGGAAGGAATAATCAAGGTAAAGCAACGAAAATGACTAAACAATAACCAAAGAGCCAAGAAAAAAAGGTAATTGAAAAGAAACGGACCCAAAGGTGGTACAGTAATGAGGACTAATTATGATAGAAACGGCTTTCGCGCGAGGATCGATAAAATACAAAGAAACGGAATTCACCACATTGTTTATCTGCAGAGGTAAGAGTGGGAAGTTTATTAGATTATGAACCGTATGTCCAGACCGTAAAGTTTGGTAATCGGGTACATTGATCTGAAGGAATGAGATCAATACGTACTCATTAAATTATTAAATGAAATATAACTATTTTAAAATTGCTTGTAAAATAGGGAGTGATATATTATTATTATTATTATTATTATTATTATTATTATTATTATTATTGGCGTATAGGCCATTACTGACCACGTTCCACGATTAACGTGTGTAATTCTTCCAGGATCAGCCTTTCAGCTGTATCCTTGGATTACAACAAGGTTGTTACGCCTTGAAGTGTGACTTATGAGATGATAGGATGATGATGATGATAGGTGAAGGGACAATCACAAATACGACCATGTCTACGCAGGACTCGAACCTGCAGCCTCCTCGGCACAGACGACGGCTGCCGCAACCGTCAGCGCCACGGGGCCGAGGATTTATTATTATTATTATTATTATTATTATTATTATTATTATTATTATTATTATTATTATTATTATTATTATTATTATTATTATTATTATTATTATTATTATTATTATATTATTATTATTATTATATTATTATTATTATTATTAATATTATTATGAAATAATATATTGAACCTGGTTCAAGAGTGGTATTATCACTTTAGTAGTCCTGTCCAACAAATTAACAATGACAAGTAGTATTGCAAAGAAACAACAAAAAACAAAATTAAAAACAAAAAAATGTTATGTCCATCCAATATACCAACTCGATATGGCTCTTTGTTATTGAGCCAGGCTCCCAAGTAAGAACGTAAGGCAAGGGCGATGTTACTCAGTGTATCGTGGTGTGCAGCGACATCAAGGTATATGGAAGCAAGTTAAACGACGGCGAGAACAGAAGACAAAGAGGAAAGGGGAAGCAAGAGGACGGCAAATATAGTGACGAGCAGAAGGTGGGCGTGAGGGAGTCGCCGGCGGCGCGGGGTGGGGGGAGGGGGAGGGGGTGGGAGTGTGATGGTAAATGAAAAAAGGGAAGTGCGCTCGAAGCTTCCACAAAGGTGACAGGAGAACGCCACTCCCTGAAAGTAAGCACTTCATCCGTTGTCTCTTAACTGAATTTGGAGCGCTCAGTGGAAAATTTTTTCTCACTTTTCCTCGAGATCGTTTACCCAGCACGTACTCTTCTTTTCCCCAGCTTTTTCTTAAGCATGGCATACATTTAAAGAGAATACCCATGTAAACTGTAAAGAGGTTATTGCAGAGGGCGAAAGAGTACAAAGGTTGCGAAACTTCACTGAATAAGTTAGTTCCAAAGACTGATAGGAGAGCAAAATCATGAACTAATTCAATTCAACGAAAAACTTCACAAAATATATAAGCGATATTTATTTTACCATTACCAGACTAAGCAGATGCAAACGTCTAGTACAAAGAGGATTTATTGGAAGTAAAACCACCAAAATCGAACTAAAAGTGAACGGAAAACTTTGCACAGAACAATGCGATGCAATTTATTCCCATACTCTAAACAATAATTCAGAAGCGTTCAACCACTAGTGCGGTGATAAAAAAACATTAATCATGAACCACTTCAACATTATCTTCACTTTAAAATGTTAAATTCTCTCACAACGTCCCAAACTTTAAATTACATTACAATGGAATGGTACCCCCCTAACAAACCCGTAAAATATTTAGTCTTATATTTAGACATCAAAATAAATTTGGGGATATATGCAAATGTTACAACCATTAATTTACAAAAGCACCCCAATACATTATAAATATTCTATAATAATTCACAAGACAATAGAATCGGTGCAAACAAAAAGGTTCGATGTCACATTTTGCCGGTTTTGAGTTAACGTTGGGAAACTGTTCTTAAAGTATAAATTCAACTTTCTATGCATAAAAGTTCGTTGTCCGTGAACTCTGTGACGTCTGAAAACGGTCCTACAACTATTAATGTTAAGAAAAAGTATCAATCTCTGGAAATTAGAATCTTTTAGTTTGCTCTTGACAATTTCAAGCTCTTGGTCATCAAACGTTGGTTTTCTCAGATTCAGTTTCCGATTTTTTTCCCCCGATTCAAGACCCATAATGTTGTACGCCAGCCCAATTTGGATTAGTTCTGCTTAAAATAAACCTCCACAAATTTAGAGTCTTTCAAAATAAATTCCGAAGATTAGTTGCTGATGCCCTTTGGTACATAATCAACAATCAATTCCTCAAGGAATTTACAGAACCTATAGATCAATAAATCATCACATTTCTCGCCACCAACTTTTATTATAACCTACCACAAATCCCACCCCTATCAACTTTCAAACTTTCCACAAACCACAACTCCCAATCCAGAATTACAAATAAATATCCAAATTCCATCACATATTCCAAAAAAATTGCAACTTTAAATCCAGACTGACAACCCGAGATGGGATTTCCTCCCTCTTGTAATGACGTGTAAGTTTTAATTATAAGATTGTATTATTAGTCTGTATATACATGTGGATAGTTATATTTACTGAACAATGTAATTTCTTCATAATAATAAATAAACAAATTAACAGATCACTTAAAAAAGTACATTTTCCTTTCTGGATAATAAAATATAATTCCCACAACGTTCATTCAAGTGCATAAAATTATTCCCGAACTGCTTATAATGCCCTTAAAAGTAGGGAAAATCGTGAAACTTAAATGTTTCATTTTTACTTCATATTCATTGCTGCAAGGCATTTTTAACTTTTAACCTACATATCCTTGACTTCCGATCGTGTTTATTCCTGAATTAAGACGATAAAAAGATGAAACAAATACAATTAAGGGTTTGGTTTAAATGGGATTGCCTATACACTAATTTTTATCATGTAAACACAGACTACAGGAAAAATTAAGAGAATCGTTTTACCGCGTTGATGAACACTTTGAACTTGAGAACCGTTATTAAAAGAATAAAATATGTCATATATTATGTTAGTCCTACTTATTTCATTACTGTAAATTTTATCTGAAAAATATTGCCCTTACAATTACAATTACTATACTTATATTATATATAATACATCATTACTTATTGCAAATATAAAAGATTTAAACACTAAACAAATAGCAGTACAGAAAGTGTATTAGGGTCTACAACGATCGAAAAAAAAAAAGAAAAAAAAACAGTCTACGTTCATGGGCCACACTGTCTAAACATTGCTCTGAACAATCCACCGTCAGCGACAAACAGTTCACCAAAGCATCGCGGCCCCTCCTCCCCAAGGAGTTTCTCTCGGGGATATGGGAAGCATGACCGTGCCAATTCTTGACCTGGGCCCTCCTGGAGGGGGGCTGTGCGGCCAGTGGAGGCGCTCCGGTTGCCTTTTACCCTGGGGACAGTGCACGGCGCTCATTGGATAGGAAGCTGAGCGTGGCCGAAAGCCCCTCGACGCCATCAGGGATTGAGGAAAATCTCCATGCCCCTATTGGGATTTGCGCCGGGCTCTCCTCGCGACTGCCGGGTGCGCTGCCTTCGGCGATTTGCGCAGCTTTGCTAATAAGCTTAGAAATGCCTTTGATGGATACACATAACGCAAATGAATTAAAACTTTCCCAACCACTACCATTACGTGTCCATTATCAATGACCTAACATTTCGTTACAATTAAATCAACAATTAAGGTAAGGTGCGATGAGTTAATGTTTTGTGAAGTTAGTAGTCCTAGAGTCTGAAAATTCCACAGTAGTAACAGTTTATCGTGTTAGTAATACCTTTGTGTCTTATTTGAGAGTATTAAGGTGATACATTTACAGTTCCTATTTCTTCGAAAAGAGTGTAACCAAATCCAGAGCTGACAGGGAGATCGCATGATCCCCCCACGGAAAACGGCATCGGATATTGAAAAAGCTCAGAAGAAAAAGTAAAGTTATTTATTCTTTCGAAAATCTCGTGTATTAATGTGAATATTGATAAATATTTAACTTAATTCCACTCACTGAATAAAAATATTTCAATATAAAATAATAAAAATAAAAAATTGGCAAAAACTTTTATTTGCACCGAAAAATGTAGAGAAGGATAAATAATGCTCGCGCTTTCGTATTTTTTAAATGTGTTTCTCTATATCAATATTTCATGTACCTACTTGTAACTGCCCCCTTTGACACTTTCCTACAAGTGATATATAATAAAAATCAACAATTCGAAAATCTTTTTCGTAGAATTATCGCAAAGACCATGAGATTATTGCACTGGAAGACTATTAATTAAAGGACTATGTTTTTCAAAATTAGAAAAACTAATGTCAAAACAATCCTGTAAAAATATATTTCCAGCAAAAAATCACTTCTTGCAACAGGGGGAAGTGATTAGAGAATAATGCAAGTTGCTAAAATTTGAAACATTAGTTTTCATTAATTTTATACCCTTTATAAATGTTTATTAAATGAATATTAATTAAAACTAGAGTATTTTATAATACCTTTCCAGTAGTGCCTCACTTAAAGTCATGAATTTAAATAAAACTTGCCGGCCATTTTTGCTCCCTTCCCCCTTGGTCTTGCAGGTCATAGATTTTCTGTCTCTCTTTGCAAAGATAATGCGTGTTTAATGATAACAATATAAGTATACTCGTAATATTCAAGTGTGGAAACAAAAGCAAAAGCTGCACCAGGCATTCAAGAAGCACACAACGGTCTCTCGCCCTCCGGCGTAGGTAGCTGCTGGCGTGACCGAAGGCCGTCGTCGCGAGCTGCGTCAGACGAGCCACCCTCATTCTCGGCCGCCCGCCGCGCCCCCGCGCCACTACCCTCGCACCCGCCGCCGCCGCCGCCGCCGTGGGCGTGGGCGTCGCCTCTGTTGGGATCCGCTCGCGTCGTGCGCCCCCCGCGTCTCCTGTGGCCCCGCCCCCCTCGCCTCCACGCTCCCCCGACCCTCCTCCCCTGCTCGGCGCAACCCCTCCCGACGCCGACGGCGCTGACGTCGCCGTTTGCGTGTCGCCCGCGCCGCCCCCGACACCCGGCGCCGCCTGCTCTCCCGCTGCTCACACCGGGCTGTCACCGGCGACGCCGCTGCTGCCGCTGACGTTGTCGACGTTCTCGTCACTTGTCGTGATCGACGGGACTTGATATTATAAATGTCTGTTTTCGTCATGCTTGGTTGTCGACGGTTGTCGTATTCATCGTCGGTTGTCATAGTCATCGTCGGCTGTCGTAGTCATTGTCGGTGTTCGTAGTCATCGTCGGTGTTCGTAATCATAGTCGGTTGTCATAGTCATAGTCGGTTGTCATAGTCATCGTCGGTTGTCATAGTCATCGTCGGTTGTCACAGTCATCGTCGGTTGTCATAGTCATCGTCGGTTGTCGTAGTTATCGTCGGTTGTCGTAGTCATCGTCGGTTGTCTTAGTCATCGTCGGTTGTCTTAGTCATCGTCGGTTGTCTTAGTCATCGTCGGTTGTCTTAGTCATCGTCGGTTGTCGGTTCTTGTCATCATCGCACTTCGTCCTCTTCAGCATCTTCGGTTATCATCATCGATCGACAATGTCGTCAGTTGTTTACGACATCATCATCGTCGTCGTAGCCGCCGTCGTCATTCTTTCTGCCTTGCAATCGATGCCGCCCTTCATATTGGGGGTTGTCATCATCCTCAATTCTGTAAATAACGTTATCGCTGCTGTCGTCGTCAAATCAATTCAATGATGCCTTATTTAGGCTCAGGCCAACAGGCCTGCTTTTCCTTCTGTCCACGCTGATTTCGCTACGCTCCTCTCGCGTCGTCGTTCTCGTCGCCCAACTGCGCAACACATTCTCTGTGACTAGTACACCGTCCCAGGATATCGACTAGGGTCGGCACCCATCTCGCCAACCAGCTTCGCTTCCTTTAGCGAAATTCTGTTTTCTCTCTGAAATCCTATTGTCACAGAATACTAATAAGTTTCACTGTTTCCCTTCTCTGTAGTCGCAGTGATATTCGATTCTATTGACAGCTATTCGGATTTAAACTCCCTGACAAAAATCTCACATCGTTTTCCTAACCAGTCAGCCTCATTTTGATATTTCCTTCAGTCTTCGCCGTACCCTAAATTCTTATTGTACTATCCGCTTTTGCTGTTCTCTAGCACGAGTGGTATAAAATTAGAATTGTTTTTCGCAATCTCATTCTAAATTCTTACTATGCTTACTATATTGTCACTCTCCGATTTTCGCCTCTGCTTGAGTATCCTTGCCATACCGTGCAGGTTGGACGAAATAGTTACAATACTGAACATGTCACATAAATTTGTAGATGTTGCATACATGTTTTACTGAAATATTTAGTTTTATTTTACTAATATTTTTTGTAAAATTCATCCAAGCTATGCCTATTAATGCCTATAATTTGCCACCGTCGCAACTCCTAGGAGCTTCCTGTCAACGACGCTACGAAAACAACGATGTTGCCCTGCCGCTGCAGAGCGTTCCAGACGCCTTGACCTCTTCAACCGTTTTGACCCGCCGCGGTGGCGGCGGCGGGTCCTCCGGGGCGCCGTACTTCTGTTGCGTCCGCAGCCAGTCAGTCATTTGAGGCGGCGCGCCCCCGCACACACGCGCCGCCAGCGGCGGGGGTGGCCGGGAGGGGGTGGGGGTTGGGCCGGGGCGGCGGCAGCGGGACGTCGCGCACCGGGCGGGGAGGGGAAGGAGGGGCGTCGCCGGTCGCTCCACCCGCGCACCCGCGCGCCCCCTGCGTGCCACGCACCCCCTGCGCGCACCCGCACCGCCGCCCCGGCGCGTTGCGCTGTTGCAACATCGCAGCGCCGCGGCGTGCGCAGGGCCCGGCCCAGCGAGGCTGCGTCGCCGTCGCCGCCGCCGGCGTCGCGTCGCGTCGCGTCGCGTCGTGTCGCGTCGGGCCGGGGCGAGCCGCGCCTCACCGCGTCGCGCTGCCGCCGACGCACTGCCTGGCCGAGTACGGCAGACGTTTCCCCACTCAAAAGTTTTTTGTAACTATCAATTTCAAGCTGTCACGAAACTTTCAAGCAAAAATATTTCCCTCTAAACATTAAAACGAATAAAATTGTACAACATGAGCGGACTTTGGCCGGCGTCATTCTACATGATCTGTAATACGGTACATTGGACCAAAACATTTTGAATAAAAAAAATTTCCCTCCCAAAATTCGTCTCTGCATCCGCCGTTGGATACGGGATAGATCAAGTCAAGGTGCTTTAGCGGATCCAAGGGTCATGCCCCCCTCCAAAGCCAACATTTGTTTGAATTTTACTCCAATTATTCAAAATAATTGCCATTTATTTCTCATAACATCGCGTACAGAACTCCCATTATGATAATACTTGTACTTGTACATTTTTATATCAAGTTGACAATGTTTTGGAAATTCCAAAATGTTTATGTGAATGCGAAGTGAAATTTTTGCCGCCCTAAATTACTTTTTGGAGCCGTCTCAGCGAAAAGTTCTATTCATGCGGAGGTGAGACTTATCAAATCTACTTCGAACTGAATCTAATGGGGATAGCAGTTAAGTGAACAATGTCCTGGATGGGAATTTAAATTTTTTTCTATAGATAATGAACATTAAAGATTGAATGTAAGTTTCATATCCTCAAGTAATAAGCGATTGCAACAAATAAGTAGTTACTAAAATATGATTATATTTTATTGAGGAATGTAATTGCTGTGGAATGATGAAGATAATTGATCATGATGAAGATAATTGATTGAAGTTGTGAAATCTAATGATTCAAATATTTTAAAAAAATATATAACTCTGTATATCTGGATTTATCAATTTCCACATTTACATAATTGTTTTTCGTTGTTCATTTCTGAAAATTCATTTCAAGGTGTACCAATTCGAAAAGTAAGAGAAAGGTCAAGGAATTTTGAAGGCCAAAAGAGAGGGCAGATCATACAGTTTTTACTGTATCAAAAATCAATACTTTCATACTCTACTAAATTTCCTAAACATCAACAATAATTCGTGTTGGCAATTTACCATAAAAATACTAAAAAGAAAATCCCTGCCTTAAAAACCATAAAGCTTTTTCATTGTATCATAAATCCAAAAAAAATTGTCTATTTTGCATCGTCATTCCCCGTAAATAACCCAAAATCTCATCCCCAACACAACACCATAATCAAAACAGATCGAGATCTGATTCATAAGCCTCGCCATAAAATTTAATACACACCTAACAAAATGAATAAAATCATAAAATATCTTCGAACTAAATAATCCTTACATTGTTATTACAATAATAACACAGCTGTAAAGTTTTTGCCAACGTACAGCGTAGAATTCTTTAATAACATTTTAAACACATGCTTGAAAACTGGCTACTTCCTAGACTTGGAAGCATACAATTGTCATCCGTATCTCCAAACCAAACCAGCCTTCACCGACAATCAGTTACACCGAATATCAATTACTCCGCATCACAAAACATTTAAACACAGACTTTCAAAAAACTTCATACACTAGCGATTTTCTTAGGCTTACGAAGGCATTTGACCGAACCATCATGCTTTGAAGTACAAACTAAACAAAATTGGTACTCCACGTTACATCCATACTCTCAATAATTAGTTGTTTCGACAATATATCATTTTCCGTAAATGTTAACACCTCTCAAATCCGGGAACAATAAATGATGGACTCCCTCAAGGATCCCCCGTCACCAACCGTATTCAACTTGTATGTTGCTGATATCCCTAAGCAAAATAATATCCAACTTGCTCACTTTGCGGATGACACGGCCATATTCTCTTCAGACACCTCCATCAATGTAATTCAAAACATAATACAATTATACATTCACATATTAGATAGTTGGGCTTCCAAATTCAAGATCTAGTTCAACCCAAGTAAAACTTTCACTAAAATATTTACAATAAAACCTTACACTCCACCCAATTCTGTGACACTAAACAACAATATAATAGAATGGCTACCCCCCCCCCGCCAACAAACCGGGTCATTATCTCTGACTTCAACTGGACATAAACTTAACTGGAAGCATCACGTAGATAACAAACTAACTCAAAAATAAAATTACTGCAGCTATAATCACTAAATTTAGTGAATATCCTAATACTATTCAGTTCCGACATATTAATAAACAACTATAAGACAACTATAAGACCTCTGCTACTGTACGCTTGTTCAATATGAATTAACGTCTCCAAAATCATTATAAATAAAATTCAAGTTTTTACTGTTTTTTTGTTGCTGAATAAATCAGAATCTTTTTTTTAAAATATAGAAACGAACAATATTGATCTCTATGACTATAGCGATACTGACGGAAGACTGATGGGTACACATTTTAGCGTGCTGTGGCATTGCATGTATCGCCATGGGGAATTGATAAAGTGCTTGTGAAATCCGATATTCAAAGTAGTATCCTGTCCATGTAGGAAATAAATCATAACGATGAAACCATAAATTGTGTATTGGCATACATTACGACAAAAATGTAATTTTACCAGTAACAAGTAACTGGTTTTTAGTAAACATTTTAATCTCATCCTCTTCCGACAAGGCAATTAATGTATCATAAAAATGTTGCGAAGATCCCTTGTTTGCTCACTGGAGTGTAGTTTTTCTCCTTCTGATTATTGCCTATGTTCCTTTATTTTTAACCCCAGAAAAAAACAGCTAATATATAAATGATGAATGATAATATATAAATGATGAATATATACTATGATGCAATAAATCATATTTACCTCCCTAAAGGAACACAAAGCTTTTCGCTGAATTCCCAGGTTATATTCGACAGTAGGAGCGTCAACTCTGGAGGAAAAAAAACTTGAAATGCTGCCGTTACTTTATTTTTTTTATAAGTCTGCCTCTAGTGATATATTATTTTCATTGATTCACCTCGATAATTTTAGGCAGACGATTTTTATTGTTAAGATTAAATTACTTCCTTCACGTTTCGGACCTCATTGTGTGAACCCAATCATCAGGTAAAATACATTAATTATTCCGACAACATACCACCACACGAACACATATCACAATAAATTGTGTACTTTAAAACTAATATTACAGTAGTTGACTGAAAATAGCTCGTTGAAAGCTAGGAACTAACTCCTTAATTTTAACTGAAATTTTGTGAAGGAAGAAATTCTATATTAACAATAAAAATTGTCCTACTAAAATTATCGTAGATTTATTTATTTGTTAGAAACAGTTAAATAGTGTGTAACGTATTATGGGCAACAAGAGCATTTTTTTTAGAAACATGTAATTTAGTTAAAACTGACTCAACCGCGAGCCTCCACTTTCTTGCGATTTAGATATAAGAATGACACGCGACATAGTAATGGTATATAATCGTAATATCAGATCTCAGTATCAAAGGCACAACGTAAACAAACTACATATAGCTCTTGTATGCTTTACAATTTATAATGTTTTATCACGCGATATTAACAACGTTAAGTAGTGGCACAATAAGTGACGTCTATTCTACCAAATAACTGTCTTCATATACATCAGCTCTATATGTTGATAAATAGTATTCATTTTATTGTAATGATATTATACTAGTGAATATGGAAAGCATACTGTACTATTTAAGTTGTGCACAAATTAAGTTTCTAAAAAATTGTAATTCTGTACTCTGAGTCTCATCTCAACGAGGTTTTTGTTCAATATCCCTTCATTCATAGAACAAACTCTGAAATATCCCCTTATACTGCTACTGGTACTAGTGATTCTTTGCTTTATGTCGAGTTGTAGCGGTGATACGCAACGGCTCCATGTAGCGGCAATTTGTTCACATTATTGTATTTATCAGTACATGTACTTTAAATAATGTCACATAAAGTTTCTGAAAAACATCTTTTATCTGTGAAAAATAACTCAAAATTCCGCATTTTCAGAAACGTTCAAACGCCGTTTTCTCAAAAACGTCTCTCAATTTTTTCTTCGAACTTTTCGAACGGGTAGCCCTAATTGAACTCTTGAATATGACGTAAAGTTCATTTCGGGGTATTTTTGTTTGTGTTTTCAAAAACTACACTAATGTAATTTTTTGAAAGATCTCTCACGCCGTTAATTGCACATTTCCAGCAATTTGTAAATACTATAGTACTTGTAAGTTATAGTGCTTCAAATGACTTCTAATGAAGTTTTTCGAAAATTCAAAAATGTTCTATGAAAACAGCTTTCAATTTCGAATTTACAATAGCGCTTAAACGCGATTTTGTTAATCACTGACCCATTTATTTATAGAAAATTGCCATTTAGGACGCATTTTTACTTTTTTTAACATTTTAAAAATAATATTTTCATTCTATTAGGAAACCGAAAAATTATTTTTTTTTTTAAAGGCTTACTTAGGGGCAGCGATAAATGGCAGCTGGCAAGAGTATGTGGCAAAATCCGAATAGATAGCGGAGACTACGGGAAAGATTGTGTCGTTCTCTACCACCACTAGTTAATCATTCAGTCTTGTTGCAGCCCCTTTCAATTACTTAACCAGGCTGCGGTATCTTCCAATCTGATTTTCATTTAATTACGTATCAGTCAATTAGTTCACAGGTGCGACCACTTCCTACACCACAAAATCATTAGCGGTCGTTGGCCTGTCGATTTCCAACGCACTACAAATCCCGTTACAATGCAAAATAGTTACCTTGCGTCGGCTCGCCCCTCACACCTGACCTCGCTGAACACGGCCGCCGCCCTATGCGTGGCCCGTGGCCTCGTTCAGCGCAAAGGGATGGCGCCGTCGCCTCGGCCGCGCTGCCTTCGTAAAATTCGTTCAGCTCTGCCTCTCCAATCGCTGCGTCGACCGAATCCAAACAAATTTCAATCTCCCCTTTTCTCCCCCTCCTCCTCCTCCTCCTTCTTCTTCTTCTTCTTCTTCTTCTTCTTCTTCTTCTTCTTCTTCCCGGCAGATCGCTTGCGCACTCGCTTTTTCTTCTCTCTTCTTACTTGCTCCACAGCGCGTCGAACGCAAACTTGCCCACGTTTTTGCACGTAACGACAATCTAAAGGTGTTTAAATCATTCGTGACGTCGCTCTCAGTACACATTTCATTCACAATTATACCAGTGATATTAAAGTTCTCATTGCTGTTTCAGCATGTAAATTTCACTCTCAAAATTCAGCTATTCGTTTTAGTGCATCAATACTGTCCCAGAATTTACAGCGATTTTCTAAAATTCGTCCAAGTCCCAAAATTCAGCCATTACTTCCTCTTAGTACGTCAATACTGTCGCAGAATTTACAGTGATTTTCTGAAACTCGTCCAAGTCCAGCTCGCAATGACGGATTCCACATTTTCTAATGTGTTTAATTATCCAGATTACTTTCCAACGTTTTTCCAAATGGCATTCTCCTCACTGACCACGTTAAGCTCGAGAATGTCACACACACACCGCCGCGACTCGACCAACAAGCAGCATCGCTCATCCGTCAGTCGTATTTAAGCAACTGCATTTCCGTGAAGGGGAGGTAACGCGTCATACTCCTGCAGGACTGAACATTCGCACGTGCCCTTCCAGCGAATACTTCCAGCGAATACTCCGCTTGTCTTTGTTCCATATCTCAGTTTTGTTCCAGCACAAAAATTTGCTCATTCAGGTGCATCTGCTGGATTTGTTTACTTATGTGAAAATAAATCAAATGTATTATTATAAACTAAATAGTAATATAAATTCCAGAAATAAAAAAAAGAGGATGATTAATAAAACGGTTTTTAAAATAATAAGATTCGCAGAATTCGAAGACTGAAGTCAATGGAAATTCCATGTCGATCTAGATTTTCTTTTCGGGATTTCAGAAATATGAGGAATCGAAATATTTTATAACGTACATACAAGATACATATTTTATAACTTAGTAGAACTGCAACAGATAGGGGAATCAAATACATCTAGGAAGAGAAGCTATCATGCTTCAAAATGGAATGTGGTTGACAAAGGGAATTAGACACATCACAAGGGTAAGGATCTACTAAACAATTTTCGGAGGAAATGTAGGTATAAAGCGTGTGTAGCGAATCAAAAGTCGAAGAAAAAATTCCTAGCTATAGAAATTGATACACTTTGAATGAACTATATAAAATCCGTTAAATCATCAAAAGAGAGTGGATAAAAAAATCTTGAGTATTTTTTATTTAGTTATCAGGATCACATGTTATTGTCTCTCATTGACCACATAAACAGACATTTAAAACAATCAATATTATGACGTGTGAAGTGAATAAATGATATTAGATTGTTAGGAATGACTGTTTAGTTAGTCAATGACAGACAACTAACTAGTGAGCCTAGTACACCAGCACAGACTTAAACGTATTATCTGTAACGGGTAATATTAGAATACTTGCCGAACCCATGCAAATATTCCGCCCCATAGAACTTGATTGAAAATTTTAAATCATTTTAAACGCGTTTTGTGACATGATCAATCAGTTTTTGTTATTTTAGTGTATTATTAGTCATTCAAGTAGACAAGTTTACGTCAAAATTGTTTCAAAACATAAAATAAGGTAAACAGTTATATATAATAATAATAATAATAATAATAATAATAATAATAATGTTTGCGTTTGATTTTAGTATCAATTCGATTATTTATTTCATCTACTGTAATTAGTAATTATTTTTTCCGGATTTTACCATGTATTCTTCATTGTGTTATTGTTAGTTATTGATCTGAAAACTTAGTAGATGACATGGTACGATTAGTTTTTATGAGAAAGCTAACAATTGCATTGATGGCGTGAGTTTCAACATGCTGGTGTAAACGTTCTTGTTCGATTAGATCTGACGTGAGAGGTGAAAAATCTGTTCGCGTGATTCACATCGTTAATCACACATTACGAGACCGCACGCCAATTTTTACCCTCTGTCTCAAAGGCATTTCAGGGGTTCTGACAGATAGGGTACAAATATGTTTTAACATCTAAACTCCAATACCCTTTGAAACGCCGCTTTATTATACTACATTCTCTCATGTGTTAACCATGCATGTGTGGTAGATTTTCTACATTTTCATCCTTGCTAATAGGAGAGAAATTTGGATTTCATTAACATACACGTACAACTCTTATATAAATCAACTTATATAAATATATTTATATTTATATAAATTATATATCTCTACTTTCCAACAAAATTGAAAACCATAAAACCGACCTATCAAGGCATGTGGAATCATCGCTTAAACATTTTATAATTACAGACTCGAATTTTCGAGATTAGAAGAATCACACACTCGAATTGAGACCTTCAGGTGATGCGCGAAATATTAGAGAGAGAAGTTTGGTTTACCATGTGGCTGGCTTCCATCTAAAACTTTACAATAAATGTAGGAACTAAAGGGTGGATGGTCAAACACATCCCAGCAGAACTGCTGCAGAAGATTTGTAGTTTGCCGAGACGTGTGCGGCCGACATTCTACAGACCGGCACAGGGCAATTGATGTCACTGAAATGTCTTTGACCGGGATATCCTAGGGTTCGAGTCACGACTGTGGCAGGTTTTTCAACACTAGCTATATAACTAGGTCGATTTCAGCCGCTGTCTAGAGGAAAATGTCAGCGGCTGACTTCTCTGATCAGTAGTTTTCTGTAGTTTATCCGGTCAACACCAGGCGAATGCCGGAGCAGTACCCTAACAAACGGGCCACAGACCGAGCACGATATTTCCTTCCTCTTCCTTGTCATATTTTTACCCCTTACTTACACTTACATTTACATGCATTGCAGTACCGCACATGTCGGGAGCTTAGAGCTTGTCCTGGCGGGGGGATCTCCGCTGGTGGAAGATATCTGGTTAGGGAAACTCCACTAGCCGAAGTGCAGGATGGCGCCGGATCTCACCGGAGGAACATCACCGCCTCCTCACGTGATACAAGCATACACGACACTTACGGGACTAATGATCTTAGCAATTGAAGCGCCCGGAAACGGTAATCTATCAAAGCTGCACCCTATTATCCGGATCTTGCACCCCCAGCGATTTCTATCTTTTGTAAAACCTCAAGATATGTCTGTCTTAGCTAGTTGCGAAGGAGTGGTGTTGAGAAAGGGGTGAGGAGGAGAATGGAAAAGGTGAGAGAGAGGTGATGCATGGGCCGAGCATGTGGTGACACTTGCCTGTCTTCGTTTTGCCAGAAGTCTCGCCAATGCCACAACACCAGCACACTGATGGTTAGCGGCAGCGCTTTCCATGGCGAGGAGAGACACGTAAAGCGACGGCCGCAGACCTAAATCTGGTACCAGCAAACGCAGTGGTGGAGAGAAGCGAAGAACTGTTCGAAAGCGCTGGCGTTGGCGCAGATGACGACAGAGGTTAGCGGCCAACGAAAAC